>NTPY01000566.1:212900-226265 GCA_002922825.1 Brachionus calyciflorus
ACTTTATATATTTGAAAAATACTAATTTGGAAGATATATTTAAAATATAAAGTATAACTCTTTTCTTGATATGCCTAAGTGTAAAGTTACAACGACCCTCCGCCAATAAACCTTCTCAAAATTCTTTAACTTTTTCTTATTAGTAAACTAAGTAAATTAATAAATTATTTTTTTTTAAATTTAGAGATTTTTTCTTGTGGTTTGCATAATTAAAAAAATTTTTCTTGTTGACCAATTCTTTTATGACACATTTATTTGAAGTTTTAAATAAAAAAAAGAAGATCTTTTAGCCTTTCCTTTATCAAGCTAAGCCCGCTTTTTTTAAATATACAATTAATAATACAATAAAAAACATGACTAAAAATACGGAAGAAATCACAAAAATTTTGCGTATATTCTCTGACATCAGTTTTAAGAATCTTTCAAAAAAAAGCTTTGTATCCTTTAAAAAATTTACAATCTTTGTCTTATTAAAAAATCCACTATCAACAGTTGCAATCTCGTCAATTTGACCTTGTGAAAATTCTTCTGTTGTATCAGTTATATTCTCATAAATAGTTTCGTTTGCTTCTATTGTACTATTCTCAGAATAACTTGCGTTGAATTCATTTATATCCATTGGTAAAAGCGTCACGTTAAAATTTTCTATTTCATTTGTTATATTTGAGCTATTTTCATTGCTAATACTTTCGTTGAATGCTATAAAATCAGTTGAAATTACTCTTGGCAAATGGGTCGTAAAATTAGTTGAAACTACTGTTGGTAAATGAGTCGTAGTGGTTGTTACACTCGACATAATCACATAGTCTTTGCATTTATTCAAATCAAATACATCTTTTTTAACATGCATTTTATACAAATTTTCTAATTTATAATAATTAGGGAAAAAAAATGATTGAAATCTTTCCGTAAAAGACAATTTGCCTCTTAGTACAATATTCAAAATAGTACCGTGATTTAATAAACAAGACAAAGAATCAGATATATTCTCTCTAATGAAATGATCGTGATTTATTTCCAAGTTTATTATATTTATGGGATTATCAGAAGGCTGTAGAGTTTTATTGTAGAGCAAATTTTTCTTAGATTGTAGCCCTATGACATAATTTTTAATTTTTTTTATTTTACCATTAATTTTCGGAAATGAATCAAGACGATTTTGATCAAAACTAATCCATATATCATCTGGATTATTTACAAAGTAAATTTCATCAATTTTAGTTGCTTGTATATTTTTGAAATTTAAGTATCGTAGATATTTTGAATTGAATTCAAGTCGTTTTATTTCAAATATTTGATTATTTTTCAAATTAACCGCTAGAAGATTTCGGAATTTTCGAAAGAAATTTTCTTGGACAAATTTAATTTTATTATTTGAAAAATCAAAAGTTTCAATGCTATCTGACAAAATCTGAAAATCTTCCAATTTTTCTAAATGAGAAAATCGAATTGAATAATTGGCCAAATGTACATAATCTAAGACATTTATTAAATAATTTAAATTTGAAAAGGATATATCTATAAGTTTTGTACTTCCAGCTAGAAAATCTAGCTTTAATTTACTTCCGTATTCATTAATCTTGAAATTGTGCAAACGAAAGTTGTATATAGTGAAACTGACTCGGCTGTGGTATTCTATGAAAGTATGCTTTAACTGATCTTCAAACATAATTGAGTTCTGATAGGATATGCAAAAAGTCTTGTTTGCTTCTCTTGGACATATATAATTCTGGTAGAGCTTAAGCGAGCTTACACTTGAACATAAAAATACAAAATAAACAAAAACAAATTTCATTTTTGTTAAGACAAAACAAAACAAAATGAAATAAAAATAAAATGGATCTTTCTAACCATAAGTGAAATTTAATTTTTTTTTTAAAATAAAATATTTAATTAGAAACGCAATTACTAAGTGATATTTGTATTTTATTCCATTTTTTATATTAGTATTTTAAAAATTTTAAAGAGTCTTTTAGCCATTCAGAATCGCAGAAAAAAATTTTTAATTTCAAAATTTCAAAAATCTCTAAATTGTCTGCAAATTTGCACAACTTAAAAAAAAAGTCTAAATTAAATACGCAATTAAAATTGCACAATTTTTTGCAGACTTGGTGAACAGATTCAGCAAATTTGGTGACACTATTCATCAATTTTTTTGTTTCCAAAAGTAATTTTAAGAGCTTTGCAGAGTGATTTTGGCGGTCAAAAAAAAAACTTTTACAAGCAAGAGATTTTCCAATAGACAAATGAATGAAAATCTTAACACATCCCTAGATAGCAAACTGGATAAGAGAACACAGAAACCAATAGCGCAAAACTGCTATATTCGACACCAAGAAAACAAATTCAAATGAAAGGATACAATATTCGTTGTACTTTCTAATTCTGTTTTTTTTTACTTTGAACAATTTTTACACTTTAAATGACTAGAAGAGTATCTTGGATAATTGTCACAACAAAGATTTTGTTTTGACGTCAGCAGCTTCTAAGAATGTAAAGCTTAATTTAGCTCAACCTACGAAGACTGCTTGGTGTATACCACTTTAGTCTAGATTTAATCATTTTTAGAAGAAAGTGATCTCTCTAGCAATACAGACACAGTTTTTTTCCAAGAAAATGATTTTTTTGAGAAATTAAAATTTGCATAAAATTTACAAAAATTTTATTTTTTAAATAATTTCCGAGATTTTTTTACTTAATCTAAATCGAGTAATTAAAAAGAAAAATTTTCTAATGTCAAAAAAACTCATGTCTAATTCATAATATTGGACATTAGATCATGGTATTTTATAAGATACGATTTTATATTTTACCACAGGGTTTATAAATATAATTTACTAAAATGCCCATGGTGGCTACCCGAGGAAAATAAAGCACGAAAAAAATACTGTTAAAACGCTTTTTTTTGTCTGTTTATTTGGTATTTTTGTACCGTTTTTAAAAGGTTGAACGTGAGCGAAAAAAAAAACACCGGAAAAAAGGTAAAAAAACGGAATTATTACGAAAAGGTTCAAGAAATTTAGAAGTGTTTTTTTCAACAAATAAAACACCATGAAAGATCGCGCTTTTTCTACTAATTTTTATCAACAGCGTTTTTTTTTGGTGTTTTCAAAGTGTTTTTTTTTGAAAAAAAAACAGATTAAACAAAAGAAAAAAAACCCTCTGGAAACACTAAAAAAACATATTTATTGTGCAAAAGATTACGCCGCTTTATCTGTTTTTTTTTAAAGATTTTTAGCATCCCACGTTTAAACAGTGTTTTTTGCGTGTTTTATTTCTCTCAGGTATTGCGCGACACTACGGTATAAGATCTTCAAAAGACGCCTACTCGATCTTGTATGTGAGGAAATATGGTACGGTATTTTCTTAACACTTAGGACCCGTCCATTATGCTTAGTTTACCTGATTTTGCACAAATTTTGATAAAATACAAAAATCCTTACAGTACTGTATTTGAATAAAAAATTACGATTTTTGTCGAGATACATTTTTGAGACTTAAACTCATCAAATTCGAGTCTTGTGGAAAAAAAAAATTTAACTAAATTTTTATTAGCATAATTTTAAATTTAAAATTTTTTTTTAATTTAAATTATCCAAATAGAAAATTGAAAATGTTAAATTAACTGAAGTAAAATCTAAACCCAAAACAAATATCTTTTTTATTTTTATGGATTTTTGATAATTTTGTTTTACTTGTTCAGATAAATGGAATGTGATAATTTTTCGCCAAATTGTCCTTATTGTAAAAAAGAACTTAAATCACCAAGGGTATTACCATGCGGCGAGACAATTTGTTTGAATTGTATTTTAAATAATATTAAAGAAATGTGTATTGAGTGTCCATTTTGTAATGAAAATCACATTGTACCATCAAACTTTTTTCCAATAAATAAATATGCTCAAAATATGATCGAGACTTATAATTCGAAATTTTATCGCGGTCCAGTTTTTGAACAATTTAAAAATTCAATTTGTACTATTGACAAACTTTTAGAATCTTGTTCGTTTGATTTTAATTCAGCTAAGCGTCAAATACAAGACTATTGTGAACAAGTCATCAAACAAATTAACTTTGATATTCAAAAAAAAATCGAACCATTTCAAAAACAAATTCAATCACTACAAAAAACTCAAGAAATTCTCTACAATGAGGTCAAAAAATACGAAAAAGAATGGCTTAGCGAATTGGACGCCAATAAAGAAAATTTAATTCAATTTCACACAAGTCATATGAAGACTCGAGAAGAAATTAAAGAAACGAAAAAAATTCTAAAATATTTAAAATTTGAAGAAACGAATTTAAAGGAGAAAATTCTTCGAGTTAAAAGTCTCGAGTGGAAAGTCAAAACAAATCGAAAAAAATTCAAAAATTTTATATTTAATAATCAAGAACTAATTTTAAACAATAGTGAAAATTTGTATCGATTGGTCAAAGTAGACACGTCCATTCTAAAATTAAAAAACTATACCAAAATAAAATTGAGTAATTTTCTGGGAGCTCGACCAGACCGGCAAATATTAGTCGATAAATTAAACGAAAATTTAATTTTTAATTTTGTCGATATCAATAATAATTTTTGTTTTGAAGTTAGAGATTTTAAAAATTTGAATCAAATTCACAAAAGTTTAGTCAATAATAACAAAAAAAATGTTATTAATTCAATTATGAAAACAACTAGGAATAAAATGGTTTTCTATGAAGAAACTTATGATTGGAAAACTCTTAAAATTTTTGATGAAAATTTAAATTTAAATAAAGAGGCGCTTTGTAATAATTTATATTGGTGTATGTGTGCTACTGAATATGGTATATTTGCTGCTGAAAATAATTTCCTACTATGTGATTTTTCTAGAATACACGTGTTTGATTGGTCTTTGAGGCTAATCAATTGTATAAGGCCTAATTCAAGTTTATATTCATATCCTAGTTCAATAGACATGATGTTTTCCAATCAGGATTATTTATTTTTTGTCAAAGAGAATACAGTGTTTATAGTGAGCGCTCGGGATGGTAGAAAAATTGGAGAGTTTGTGAATAGAGGTGATTTAGAATTTGTAAATGAGAATTTTTTAATTTTTAAGCATTCGAAAAGATTTGAATTTTATGACCCTAATGGAAATTTTGTCGAAAATGTTAAAATTAATGGATGCTTGAGTAATTATTCGAAAATTTTAATGAATGATGATAGAAATTTTTTATTTTTAGATGAAATTAATAATTTTATTTATGTACCGGGACATTGAAAATTTTTTTTTTTTTAATTCGAAATTTAATTTTTTTAAATTTAATAAATATTTTAAAGATTTTTTAAAATTCGCCTTAGAGCCTTCCAGAAAACAAAACTTTTGAATGTTAAATTTTTATTTTGACCAACGAATTAAACACATATATAATAGTAAAGAATAAAAGATCGTTAAAACAAAAAAAATTTTTTGATAAATAAAAAAAAATTTTAGAAAAATTTAGTTTCTATTAGAGTTGTTCTTATTTTTGTTGCTTGAATTATTGATTGCTAAATTCTATGGAATTTGATCATTTCTTGATTTAAATATGACTTGGTTAATTTGGTTGTTTTATTCTGTTTTGACGGCTTTGGAGCCATTGACTGAAACGTAATGATAAATAACGACTAGGAGGAAAATTGATACGCCTAGGACGTTGGAGAATACGGCCAATTGTACATCGGTTATCATTTTTTTAACGATAGTTTGATTTTAAGAATTTAATCTGAAATCTAAAAAATAAGTTGAAAAAAATTAATATTCGCTGAAAAAAAATATCGAGAAAATTTTTTTTTTTTCTTAAAAAAAAAAAAAATTTACTTCGATGACGAGCATGACACGACATCAATGTATAGTTGCAAATTTTTTTTTGAGTTTTGAAAATTTTCATATTTCAATGAAAAACCACTTGATTTTGTCTTAAAAAAAATTTCAAAACTAAAATTTCTATTCTACCTTTTTAATTATATTTTCAGGTCAAAATATTAATCTTATTATTTAAATTATTTTGTTTCTTGGGCAAATAAAAGCGAATTTTATCGTTTTGGTATTTCAGGTGTTTTTAAGGGTTTAACTTGTGATAAAACACTCACAAATGCCGTTTAGACAACTTTGATCTAATTTAAATTCGAATTTGGTTAAAATAGAGCTACAGAAGTAAGCCGAGCTACATACGTTGAGATTAAGAGTAATTTGGAAATTTGTTTTGAAGTAAGATGTCGATAGTGTTTTATTAATTTAAATATTAATCTTGTGATATGACTGCTAAAAATTAGAGATAAGTTTGAAGAAAAAAAGACCTGAAATTTAGATTATCCGTTTAGCCAAAAACCATAATAATAGAAAATTTTGAAAAATTTTTTAGGGGGGTGTAAAGAGGTACCAAATTTTCGGGACATTTTCTAGCTTTTTGCTTAAAATTAAATATAAATGTAGGAGTCGTATCTGAGCATTTTTTGGCGTAGTATTGAAATTTAAAAAAAAAAATGGGTGTATAAGACTAAATTTAGAGATACCCTAGGATTGATTTTTTTGACTACAATTGATTTTTTTTCAATTAAAGGTGAGATTTAAATTTAAAGTTTTGTTAAAGGATATAGGTTCGGCCTTTCCTAAAATTTTACTCTACTATTTATTTCCTCTTAAAAAACAATATGTGAAGGAAAATTTTTTCTTCTAACTTTTAATTTTGTATTTTAGTTTTTGTTTGGGTTTAAATTTTCGGGGAAAATGTTTAAATAATGAGCAATTTTTTTTTACAAATAAAAAAGAAAGAAAATATTTTTAATTCAAATTATTTATTAAATTCCGAAATTTTCGATTTAAAAAAATATTTACCGTAAAAACATGCTGAAAATCTCCGTGTTTTTGAAAAGAGGCGCGGGTGTTAAATGAGCTTCAAATTATCTAAAAAAATTTCTAAAGAATTTTAAATTAATTTTAGAGAGCTCCTTATCACCTTATTTGAAAAAAAAATTTTTAATATCTGAATGTATGCTTGTGGATCTGCTTATAAAGCACTATATAGAGCACATCCACAATACTTTACTCCTATAAACTATTTTTAAAATAATTTTTTGCTTATTTTAGAAATTTAGTGGTAATTACGGCTTCAAAAAAAAGAACAACAAATTAATGATTAAAAACACTTAATACTTATTATTAATATTCATACTGTCTAAACTTTTATTACTACTTATTGACTCCTCTATAATGTACTCAAAACTACTTGCTTGTCGATTAGCGTAATTTACCCTTTTTTGAAAATGTCTCTCACTCTCTAAAACACTTGCTATAGTCAAATTAGACCCATTCATATTTTTACTACTCTTTACACTTACACCAATCTTTTCACTTTTGTAACTAAACCTTTTCTTAAACAAGCTCAAATAAAAATTCTTCACATTTTTACGACAAATAAAAACCACAAATATGAATACACCAGTGAAACCATTACTCAATATAAACAAAAATAATAATATTTTTTCGAGTATATTATTATTGTCACTATTGGTCGCTAGTAAAAACCCACTAATCCACGTAAAACCCATAATACACGCCATTTGTATATAAAATCGAATTTCTTTATCACCGGGCAATTTAAACCGTGAAACACGTCGCAATTTATTTTGTAATAATTTTCTCTTTTGAATACGTATGTTATAAATGGTGAGAAATAAATACACACCATTGGCTAGAATAATTAAACCGATAGGTATTCCGAAGAAAACTAAATTAGCCCTACCATTTTGAATCCAACACGATCGAGTCACAATATTATCTGCCTCACATTGAGTCTTAACTGGCCATTTATTACTTACAATATCACAACCCGACAAATAACGTGCATAACACGGTCTAAACGGTACTTGAAAACTTGGTTCTCTCACTGTAAAATCAATAACCAAACCCAATAATACAATACTCAATGGACACAACCAAGCGTATACAGCGTAAAATGGCAATCTATCACACACTCTTTGACTTAACAAAAGCACATGGGCCGATTTAAAATTCCTATACAAATCAAAAGCAATTACATTCATCCAAAAAAACGATGCCAAAAAACCATAGTGTGTAAAAATGGCTATTAAAAAACACACCATATCAATATTGCTAAAAAAAGAACCCATAAAAAAAGACCCCTGGGCAAAACTTAGAGCCAATGTCAAATTAATTATATTACACCCGGGTATATTTCTCAATTCTTTAAACAGGGTATAAGTTATTAAGGTTAGAATCATGCAAATTAAAGACGTTATATTTGCAATCATGGAGAACCAACTAGATATTTTAATAGTCAAACTTTGTTCTTTTAATTTGACTACTACATTTTTTAGATAGGGTAAATGCATTGTATTATTCGGTATATACTGACATATGCGAATGAATTTATCGGGTTCTTTACGATCATATTCATATTCATCTATAGAATAGCATTTATTTTTAAACATAGTCCAACAATATGATTTGTTATGTTCATGATAAAAAAATTCACATTTTCTCACTCTAATTGTTGTGTAATTATTACAATAGACTCTTATTTTGGGAGCTCTATCACATATAGTCAAAAAAGCCGATGTATCTAAACTCGGATTAGTACGGTCTATGATAAAATCAGTCACGTCTGAATAGTTTAATTTGCTAAAATCCGTCGACCATGAGTCGTACGTATTGTAACTTGATTCGAAATGTTCTAAAGTATGCTCACTATTTCTAATAATATCATCTTTAGTTTTAAATAAAATGGTCAAGAAGAAATAACCCGATCCATAGAATTTATTTGTTAGATTTGAATAGACAAAATATTGTTTTATTGGCTCAAATGAGACTAATATGCGAAAATTGTTGACTATATAAGTTTTGACATCGCCTTTTTGGTTACACCAACTAAAGTAACCCAATTTGTTGTCATTTTCTGTGATTTGGGATAATTTAATTGTATGATTTTGAAATTTAAGGCGATATTGTTCAATGGCAAAAACAACTAGGGTAAAATAGAGTTGTATAGTCTCTTTTTCGCTTGTATTAAATTTATCTTTAATACAAAAAATTATTTTTATCGATTCAATTAGGCTTTGTTTAATTGTTGAATTTATTTTATCTTCTTGTATGGAAATTTTTTGAAAGACTATTTCGAGGTCCTGGATTCTTTGGACATTTATGTTGAGAATTTCAGAGAGAAAAGTTTGAAAATTTTTTATGAAATTTGCGTTGGATGTTAGTGATGGAGTAGAGCAGTTTGTTTGATTGATTTTTAAAGTGCACATCTTGTGGACGATGATTAATTCTATTCGCATTTCGGGCGATGCTTTATGTGGTGGAGTGTTTGATTTATTGTAATTGGTGTCTTTGACGCAGCCATTTGCGTCCAAAGTGTAGCCCTCCATGCAAAAAATCTCTCGACAACCAATCATTGGATCGTACATTTGGCCATGTTGACAATTACCAGAATCAGACCAATAGACACCGTTAGCATTGTTGAGTAAATGAATAGAAGACGTGCCATCCGGGTCGAAATTCATTAAAATTGATAATGATTGTGGACCACGAAATGAGCGCGCAGAAAAACTATGACTAAGTTTTGGGAGCATTCGAAAAATAGACTCGTAAGCTGGTATCATGGAAAAGTTATTAGCTGAAATTTCAACACTCAAATATGGCGGAATAAGATAAAGCATTAAAAAGTATCGACTCATTTTTTTTTCAAAATAAAATTTATCAAAATTTTTTGATTTAAAAAAAAATTTTTTTTTTCAATTTAAAACTTGAATTTTTTTAGTTTCCTGTAATTAGTTTTATCTTGACGAACAAATTAATTAAAATAAGAGATAAACTAATTTTTTTTTGTTTTGTTGACGATTTCTGGCTTTATTCAATATTTTGAATAATAAGTCGAAAAAAACAAGAATTTTGCTACATTTTGTTTTCTAAATTTGAATAATCGAATTTTTTTGAAAAAATTCTCAGGATAGCTGAAGAACTTAATTTTGGAAGTTACAAATTTTACATCTTAAATTTCGTTTGAAGAAATGTAGTTTGAAATTCGCATTACCTTAATTCCAAATTTTTAATACAAGGCACAGTACAAATTAAAACTAACTTGTACGTTTCTTTTCCTTTTCTATTTCTCGACTCTTTCTCTTCTTTTCCTTAATCTTTCTCAGGAAAGGAAAGGTTTAAAAAAATACGTTATAAAATATTTGTTTGTATTGATTGTTTTCTTCAGAGGAAGAGGAAAAGAAGAGTCGAGGAAAAGTTGAAGAACAAAATGCGTACAAGTTAGTTTTAATTTGTACTGTACAAATTGTTCTTTTCAATTTTATATCAATTCTAGACCTATTGACAATAGCTATATAAAAATACTCAATGTACTTTATATATTTTTTACATGATTTCTTTTAGGAACCTTTAGAAATTAAATTTACCTAACACTTTTTACCCCACATACTCTATGTACTTTATATACTCTATGGTTTTTAAAGAGCAAGGAGTAAAATGTTATGGCTAACCCAAAACAATTGCTTAACCTAAGCCCTAACACTCAAAAATTTTGAGTTGATCATAACAAATTTAACTAGCCCTAGTCCTAGTTTTAATCAAGACTCGCTTCGCTTCGTCTTGAATAAAATTATGGCTTGATTATGGTTAAATTTCTTTAATAAGATAAAGTTTTTAAAACTTTGGCATAAAAATTGCGAAACTATATTGCGATAAAAAGTATTGAACCATAGAGTATATAAAGTACAAAGTGTTTGTGGGGTAAAAAGTCTATAAATCATAGAGTATATAAAGTGTATAGAGTATGTGGGGTTAAAAGTCTTGAAATTATTTTCTAAAATAAAGGACTTTTATGTATTTTTCTATATCCTTTTGTCTATTAGTGGGGTTTACCGTCTTTATTCCAATTTTAGACGTTTTAAATTTCAAAGTTTTAGATGTAATCGAATTTTGCTTTTTCCGAAAATTCAACTATGAGTTTTAAAATGACCTAAATTTTATTTTTATCATTTTTTTCCTGATAATTAATTTTAAAAACATTTTTTTCAACGATTTTTAAGTATTGATCTCTGTACGGTTTTAAGTACGGAGTACGGTATGACTAGGCCATTTTTTAATAGTTTTACTGTATCTAATTAAACTAACTAAAGTAAGATTTTTCAAGCATATTGATCATGTTAATCTCCAAATTATGACAAAAAAAGCATTTGTTTTATTGAAACTATTTGAACGGAACTACAATTTTGATTAGGTGGCATATCTTCAATCTTTTCTCGTGTTATTTAGAATCTTTTAGAGGTTAATTAAAGTCTTTTTTAGCCTTTTTGTCAAAAAAAGGAATTTTTACATAAACCTTGCTATGAATTGCATGTTGAAAATCTCTGATTTGTGAAAAATAACTTCTATGAATATTTTTTGTGAAAGTTTCATTGAAAAAATTTTCTAAGAAAAATAAATCTATGAAAATTTTCATTAGGATTCTAGTTTATTGAGCTTCAAAACCATATCACGTACCATTTCGTCCAATCAGAGAATTACTTATCATTTGGCTAATCGAATTTTTTTAAATTTAAAAGCGATTTTTGTAGAGGAAATTCGCATTTTTATTGATTCAATTAGATTATAAAAACATTAATTCGCAGAAATGTATTCAGTATTGGTCACGTAACCGGTGGTACATCATATGGTCATTAATTAGGTGACCAGCTGGTAACATAAAAGAAAATAAAAATTTAAGTATTTTATAACTCGATTTTTCAAGTTGATGACCGACCCTAATTTAGGTGACCAGCTGGTAACATAAAAGAAAATAAAAATATAAGTATTTTATAACTCGATTTTTCATGTTGATGACCGACCCTAATTTTTTTCTAAAATAATAAGCCTTTTAAACCTTTTAGAGAAGAAAAATTTTTAGTAGTTTGATTGAAAACACATCGAAATTCTTGGAATTTTATCGAATTATTTACAATTAAGATCTTCAAAATTAAATTTTTAAATTAGTCAATTTGAGAAAAGCATGTTATTTTAAGAAGTAAATAAAGTATTAAAGGTATTCTCTTAAGCCACGGGCTTTGACATGATGCGTGCAAAAATAAAAAAAAACATAAACAAAAAAATTATAATTTTTGAAATTTCCTTGATTAAAATTTGATCACTTGCAAGTAATCACAAAAATATATATATAAATGAAAAACGAAAAATTAACATTTAAAAAACGTAAGTGCAAATATATAAAATTTAATTTCAAACGACCCTAACCTTTCGAAAATCTAAAAGCGCCAACAATACAATAAAAAATAAATATATAAAAAAAATAAAGCTCTTTTTTTTTTAATACATCTTTAACATAGATACTTGAAATTTTATTAATTGAAAAAGAAACGTCAACAAAATATGACCAATACAGCATCTGCAAATTTGGGTTGGGAAGTAGCTGGTGGCAAAAAAGCCGGCAAAAAAATCGACATAAAACCAAAAGTTCAAAAAAAAGAAGTACCTAAAATCGAACATGCTCCACCAATTCGAACTGACACTACTATTTATGATCTTATACGAGAATCTGACAATGACTCTGACATTGATGAAATAAACAATAACAAAAAAACAAAACAAGTTAAACAACAACCAGTACTAAGCGAAGTCAAAGTAGAGTCACCTAAAAAGGCAACAAGAACAAAAGAGCCAAAAGAATCGCTTAATTTAGTCAATTCAAGTATTCAAGCTAATCAAAAAAAGAAAATTGATGTCAAACCAGCCAAAAATCCCGACACTGAATTGGAAAATAAACTCAAGGATCTGAAGAGTGAAGATTTCGAAAAACAATTGACACAATTGACAGCTCTTTTTCAAAATAATACATTGACAATAAGCGAAAATTTAGTCGCTTATTTAAACAAAGAACTTGAGACTGTGTCTGATATTGATCCTTTAAACACTCATGAAAATGAATCAAGTAAAGAATAAATTTTTTTTGTTCGTTTTTTTTTCTTTTTAATAGATCTAAACAAAAAATTAAGGTTATCCTATGCTTAAATTGGAAAAGAATGTATTGAAATTTTTGAATGGTTATTTTAGTAAAATGAAAATGTCTGATGCTGAAAAATTATTTGAATATTGTTTGACTTCATTGTTTATTGATAATCAAAAAGTACCTGCTACACATGGATTCAAAATTGCTTTTCAACTTATTGCTAAATTCAATCCAAATCTTTTAATTAATTTAAATAAGGTAACTACCAGTTTTTATTTAATTTTTAAAATGCAAAATTAGGTGTTTCTGATTTTTTACTAATTTTTTTTTGAGTTTCTTTTGCGATAAAAGCAATCGAAATCGGGACGAAATTTCTATTTTTTGGTT
>NTPY01000566.1:226453-243581 GCA_002922825.1 Brachionus calyciflorus
CAAATCTTTTAATTAATTTAAATAAGGTAACTACCAGTTTTTATTAAAAGACGTAAATTCTAATTATTCAAAGATTAAATGCCTAAGATAAAGAAATATTTTTTTTAAATTTTTTTATTCTTATTAAATAATCAGAATTTACGAAAAAAGATTAGAAAATAGGTTTACAAAAAATATTTTTTTATATTGAATTCCGATATTTAAAAATTAATTAATTTTTTTCACGATAGACAAATGAAGTTATAAATGCTAATAAACACAGACACCAGCGTTTATTAGTTTCCTTATGGGCTTTGGGTCAATTTGGCTATTATAATTTATCGAATGGTATTAAAATATGGTTCGATTCAATGCTACCACAAATAAATATAAAAGGATGTACTAACTTTGTAATTACTTATTTACACAATATTCTTCAGTAAGTACCATTGTTTGAGCCTTTTTCCGATTTTGTTCAAAATCAATTTTTTTTTCTTCTTAAGACATCATAAAGTCGAAGCAAATTCAAAAGTTGATTTGGTCTTAAATTTGGATCAGTACAATCGTATTTATGATTTAATTCATGATAAAAATCTACCAAAAGAAACGAGTCAAAAATTAAAAGTCTCGTTTGATGTCTTGAGAGGTTTATTTAGTCAAGAAATGGTTAAAAATAGTCAGAATTTCGAGGTCTTACTTAGTAAGCTCCCGAGTGAAAAATCACCAAGACAAAGTGATTTATTACAAGTCTTAGTTGAAGTTTTATTAAAAAATAAGGAGAGTGTCCTTAAATGGAAGCAATGTTATGCTAAAAATTTATCTCAGTCCGTTATTTTATTAGAGGAAGTTAATTCTCATCACTTAAAAGAGTTCAAATCATTGAGAGATACACGAGATGTTTTAAGATATTTTGAAGAACAATCAAGTCATATTTTGGATAGGTTAAATCCATCGCATAAAGAATCGACACATGGTAAAACACATCATTTTAATCGTTCGAAATCATCGGCTAAATCGGGTTCAGAAATTGATTTAATGAAAAAATTTAACCATCTAGTTAAGGTAAGTCTACTATTAGTAAATTTTTTGTTTTTAAATAGAATAATGACAATTAATTTTTCTTCGAATTTAAAATAACGAAAGAAATTTTAGTATTTCGAAAATACATACTTATTTTGAAAAAATTTTTTTAATTATAGCCGTTTCCAAAAGATAAAATCTTTTCAATATTTTATAAGAACTTTAGTCTGTCGAACCTTATGAACAAAATCGAAAATTTTTCTCAAAATTCGAAAGCTAAATTTTTGTTCGTTACCCAACCCTAAATAAAAAATTCAAAGAAAAAATTACTGGACTTCTCCGAGAAAATTGTACGCAGACATAAATGAATAGATTACGAGTAAGGTTATAATGTAAGCACATTTTTAGGTACGTTCCAAATAGTTGAACCCAAGTTGGATACCGTTTCACGGCATACTTAAGATAATTTTCTAAATAGTAGTATTTTTACTGCAACTTGGTATTATCCATTATTCAAATGAGCTATAGCAGTCGTTTCTTATGATTCATAAACCAACCATGAAGCTTCGCTTTGAAATCATTTTGAGATTTTTCGTATTTATCACCTCTTCCGTTAATCGATTTCACTAATTCACAACCTATTTATAAAAAAGTTAAAACTAGGAAGGCAATTTTTTACTTTTTCGCTTGTTAAGCTTAAATTATGAATTCTCAAGTTAAACCCTTTATCTTCAAATTTTTTGTTTAGACTAAAATTAATTCCATTTTCAAAGTTTAACAGCTCCATTTTATTAACTAATTTATACATTGATATAAAATCATCTTATACTGCAATTCTATCAATTTTATGTCGGAGCCGTACCGTACCGTACCAGCGTACCGTAGCTTACCAGCGTAAAGTACCGACGTATTAAACTGAAATTAGAAAATACAGATACATGTGATAAAAATTATGTGAATACACTTTATAAAAAAAAAAATAAAAAATTCAGAACATTATAAATATTTTTATTTGGCTAGTTTTTCTTAAATTTTATAATAGGTTAAAAAATTTTACATAAAATTTGACTTTTTTTTAAATCGTTTACAAAAAAAATTATCGAAAAAATACAAAAAAAATAAGAAGAAATTTTTTTTTGAAAATATACGAATTTGTGGAAATTTATTTTTGAGAACAAAATTGAGATTTTTAAAATTTTTTCGACAAAAAAATTTAAGAAAAACTAGCCAAATAAAAATATTTATAATGTTCTGAATTTTTTATTTTTTTTTTAATAAAGTGTATTCACATAATTTTTATCACATGTATCTGTATTTTCTAATTTCAGTTTAATACGTCGGTACTTTACGCTTGTACGGTACGGTACGGTGGTACGCTAGTGCGCTACGCTACGCAATGGTACGCTACGACATAAAATTGATAGAATTGCAGTATCATGGAAGTTTCTAAAGTTTCGTATCAATTTAATTATTATACTTTGTACTTGGGATTGATTCATTTCATAGAAAATTTTTTTATAGAAAAACATAGAAATTGCTTCTAATAGTTAATTTTTAATATTTTCTGCTTTAAAATATATTGATCTTATTTATTTTTTATCTCACCAAAATTTTGTTTTTTGTTTCATTTACCCATGCTGTTTAAATTTCAAATTTTTTGTTTTTTTTTCTATTTTAGAAGACAAAATGCTCACATCGCTAAAGAATACATGCTTACAAAATTAATACTTGTCTTCTAAAAAAGGAAAAAAACTTAAAATTTAATATTTAATACAAAAAATAAAGTCTCAAATTTTGCCAAAATAAAAAAAGAAAACCAATTTTATTTTTCAAATATGGATTAAAGACGAATTGAAGCTTGATTTGAGATATAATACGTTCAAAACATCACTTCCATTCCTTGGCCTTGTTTGAATGAAATCAGGCATCAAAAAAATCTAATTAAAAAAAAAACTTGCCATATATTGAGAACAACCAAGGGCTTAGAAGACCTCCTTGTTTTACACCTCTACCTGTCTTAAAAAAAAACTCGTTTTCTCATTACCAATTACAATTATTATTATAGATCACTCGTATAAAATATAAATAACAAAAATAACTTACATTATTAAATGGAGCGTATAAATTGTAATATGTAATATATAAATTATACGAGTGATGACAAAGCCATCACTTAACACACCCTACAGTAAATTTCAATTCGTCATTTTAATTCATGCAAATTCGACTAACTTTTGAAGGGTAATTGATAAAATTATTCTGTCAATTGCTACAAACTGTAACAATTTTTCTTCATTCTAAAATATAGGTCTGCAATAATCCACGCATTAAAGTGGGGAAATACTTTTTTACACATTTAACTGTAAAATAGGCTAAAATACACATTTAAGTGTAATTTAATACACTTAAAATATTTACAGTGTATGCTTTAGGTCTAAAACCTAGCTGGCTACTATTAATTTTGACAGTTTTACTTAAATGTTCTAATAAAAGCTTTTCTAAAATTATACTCCAGGTTTCCGAAATAGTTCATGACCCTAGAGCTTTTATTTTTATATTTAACTAGTGATTTAACAACACATATATTGAAGTCTTTTTTTTTGCTTATCAATTTTTAATAAATAAATTTATCTTAACGAATATACGATGTGACAACAAAGCTTTGAAATTATTTTTAATTTTCAAAAATTGTGAAGGTTTAGTTCCCTTCTTATTTCAACAAATAAATCTAATTATTTTTGGTTTCCTATTTATTTAAGTTTTAATAAACTAAAAGTATTCTAAGAATAACCATTCAAAAATTATTTTTTGTTGATTCGATTCGCCTCTTGTACTCATAACCGCTAAATGGTTGAAATTAAGAACGAATAAAAAAAAATCGATAAAATATAAAATTATTTATTTTGTTTCTACATCTCATCATTTATATTTATTTCCTTTTTGAAATTATTGTAATTTTTTAACAAAATATAAAAATATTTAGATCTTATTATATTCATTTCCCTATTGCATTCCTAGTAACTAATTTTTAATATTTGTATCTTTTTTTTTTTTTAAATAAATTCCCAGCGTATAAACAAAGAAAATTTCAAACAAATATCTATTGGTTCAATGGTATTTAAAACTCTATTTTATACGGTTCTTGCTGTTTCGTTATTCTTTTATTGGGATGCTAGTTATAACAAATCAATTTACAGTAAGTAAATTTTTTTCTCCATGAAAATTATTTAAGCCTAAAAAAAAATATGTTTTTTAAAGCAAACTCTGCCAAAAAACAACTTGAAAAATATGGTTTATTAGAGCATACACTTAAGCTTATTGAATCGGCTAAACAACTAGCCTTAACTATTCAAAAGTAAGTGTTACAACAAAAAAAAGAAAAAAATTAAATTTTAATTTTAAATTTTTTTTTAAAGGGCTGTTTCTCATTATGCGTTAATTGGTCAAAAAAAATTTAAAGAACATGTTGTGCCTTTTGCTTTAGACGCTTGGAAAACGACTAAAACTTACACTAATACTGCTTGGGTCAATTCAGAGCCTTATAGAAATACTTTAGTTATCTATTATAATGAAGGAGTTGAATATGTTAAGACTACATTTCCTGTTGTAGTTAAAAATTTAGATAGTTGTTTACAATTAGCAGTTAATTATGCGACAACAATGTTTGGTTTAGTGTTTTATTATGTTTCAATGGGAGTCGAATTTGTTGGAGTTAAGTTATTCGGATGGAAAAATGGTGAATTGGAAAAGGTCCTTTTGGATGGTTTTAAATTTGGTTTGGATAAATTGACTCATGGTTTTCAATTAGTTACAGATTGTAAGTTTAAATAAAAAAGAAAATTTATAAAATTTTTAAAAATCTAAAAAAAAAATTTTTTTGTTGACAGATTTTAATAAGCTTTGAAGAAGAAAAATGTGAAATTTTATAGTGTCTCAATCGATCGATTATTTGTGTTTATTTATTTTTTTTTAAGTATAACTTTTTCTTTTAAATTCCATTTATTTAAAAAAAACACTTTCGAAATTTAATTTCAATTTTATTATACTTTTTTGTTTTTTTTTTTTGATTATAAAATTTTTACACAAAGATTTTTTTATTTAATCTTCTACTGAGCATGTTTGAAAAATGACCTCAACACAAAATAGTAATTAGAATGTTCCTGTGCTAAAAAATCTTGGGATGATCAAAAAAACATTTAAATTTTCTTGTAAAGAAAATAATTGATTATTTTGCAAATTTCTCGTTAGGTCTCATCTGGATTATGCAGTTAGCTCTTGGTCTCCTTACTTTGAGAAGGACATTAAGGAATTAGAAAAGGTACAGAAAAGAGCCACAAATATAATCCCCGAACCAAACATCTCGAATATAACCAGCTATAAAAAGAATTAGGTCTAAAAGATTTAAAAACGAGAAGAATGAGAGGTGATTTGATAAAAATGTACAAGCTATTAAACAAATTTCTGCAATGATATTAAATTTATCTCGGATGCCAGCGATGGTCAAAAGGTTTATAGTCTGAGAAGGAAAAGTAAAACAATTCATCGTAAAAAGGTAAAAAATTGTCTTCCGAGGTTTAACTTTTTTACTTACAGAGTTGTTAATAATTGGAACAAGTTCACAAAAGAAGTGATTGAAGCCTTAACATTTTTAAATCAAAGCTTGATGATTGGCTGCCGAAGTCATATGAACCAGTTTTAAGTTGCAGTTCTTTAAACTACTGCTACCGTAAACTCTTGCCTATAACTCTAAAGGAAAGTGATTGGGAAATCCAATATGTTTCCATTAGAGTTATAGGCAAGAGTTTACGGTAATATAGTAAAAATTTTGTAATTTACACATTTCACAAAAGGAGTTTCTTAAGGACTTATTTTTATGAAAACTTATTGAAACAATTTCTTTTTAAAGATAAATTTTAGTTCGATAAACCCAGTGGCTAGTTTAGTTCCTTTAACGTTTAATTTCATATTTTTTCAAAGATTTTTGATTAAAATTTAATTTAATGAAGAATGTAAATTTTAAAAAGCACAACTTAAACATGTGAAACATCAATCAAAATGTTTATGTTTCTTTTTTAATTTTCTGTATTTTACAATTAGTTTTAAAATTTTAAAATTCAAGTATTGATAGAGTGAAGAACTGTTAGCCACAACTAAATCAATGACAACTAAAAAAAAAGTTTTTTTCAAAATGATGAAAAATTGTGTTAAAAAGTTTTGTTTTCCCTGTTAAAAAGTTTTTGACAAGGCTGGAAATGGAAAAAAAAAATTTAATTTTTAAATATTTTCGCCATCGCTAACTATGGGTTCTCTCGTGTTTATGTACTTGATTCCTCCATTCTAGAGCTCCAAAGGCTTTGAATGAATCTGAAAAATCAAGTAGTCATTTTTGAAATTTTTCCTCGTTAAAAGTGTAACATTGAACGCAACAGATGATAATCGGATGAAGGAAGGCTTATATGGAACATGAAATAAAAATATCCCAGCCTAGCTCTAGTTTTTTTTTGAGTTCTTGAGAAGCATGTGGTTTTATATTATCATGAAGAAAACGGATGTTTCTTAGATCAAATAAGTCAATTGCCTTTTTTAAAGCGATAAAACCAGCGAAAAACAGTTTAGTAGCTTATTGTGTCTATACTATAAGTAAATTGAATGTTTTGAACTGATTTAATTTTAAAAAGTGAAAAAAAAGAGGGATATCTAGATGAGCTAAATTTAGTTTACAACTTAATAATTTGACATGTTTCGCAAGATTTTTCAAACCAATTATTATCTGTTTCAGAGCTCTCCAAAAGGACTTTTTTAACATATTTTTTCGAGATTGCTCTTTAAAATCGTCTTAACAAGTTCCGTCATATTATCCTGTTACATTTTCGAAACAGCTGACCTTTTCCCAAACGCTTTCTTTTAAAGGTGTCAGCTTATTTCAGAAACGCAATGTAAACATACCTAAATAAAAAAAATGATTTTAAAATTTATTTCAGATTTAAATCAATAAAAAATGTTGAAATTGATTATTTATAGTTTTATTTAAAAATAAAAAAGAAATTTAAACAAAATTATAAAAAAAAAATTTAAGAAATATAATCAATTTTTTTAATTTATTCAAAATTGGTTAAAATAATCTCCATACAAACACTGTTACGTGTTTGCTTTCTTGTTTTTAACGAGTCGAAGTATTAAATTGCATAAAATAAGAAGCTGTAGGCTCATTTGTATAAACAACTTTATCCAAATAACTTTTATGACTCTTTTGCTCGTATTCTAAACGTTTATTCTCATCAACTAATTGTTTGAGTAATTCTTTTTCTTTACGTTCTAATTGTCTCTCGGCAATAATACCAGCCTTGGCTTCAATTATACGTCTCTTATCGAATTCCTCTTTCTCTAATCTGTCCTGTTCTTCATTTCTCTTTCTCTCTTCAATTTGTCTCAATTGTTCCTGACGTATTTTTTCGATTTGTTCCGGTGACATACCTTTCCATCTATCCGGTACAACTCGATGTGGTCCAAAAGCACTTACAGCTTGATCTGGATTCTCTGTTAACATATCACTAAATATCGCATTGGCTATCTCAGTCATATTATCGTCTTGTTCTTGCATTTTTTTAATTGCATTTCGTTGTTCTTGCTCACGTTTTAGAGCATCATTATAATCTTTAACAGCCGAGTTTATTGCTCGACGACATTCCTCTTCGGCTTTTTGTAATTCACGCGCTCTTTGATCCATTTCCATTTGTTTAAAATCATATAATTTATTAGCCATGTTGTCTTGCATTTTAGCAATATTTTTCTCGTGTTGTTGTTGTAGTGACCATTCTCTTAATTGTTCTTGTTGAAATTTGAGTCTTGCTTTAGCAGTTAGATCTTCACCGTCGAATTTTTGAATACTGGCTGGTCCACAGCGTGGATCTTCATCACTTACTCGAGCTGGTTTGTCTTTTTTTAATGAATCTGGATCTTGAAGATCCCATTCTCGACGACCATCTGGTTGTTGATGTAATGATCTAAATTCATTTAATGCTCTATTAAGCTCTCTGGTATCATGTTCTTGACGTCTATCAAGTAAATATGAAATTTTATCATTTCGGATCATATCATGAGCTTAATTTGAAAAAAAGTTGAAAAATTAAAAAAAAAATTAAATTTGAATTTTTTGTGTTACCGAACGCCTCAGTTCGTTTTCTTTCCATTTCTTCCATGAACAATTTATCTTGTATTTGTTGGTCCAATGCATTTTTGTCAACACCAATTAATCGATGCTTATTGTTGAAAATTCTAGCTTGTCTTTCTTTTTCCAAGCGACGTCTACGCTCGATGGCAGCTTGTTCTTTAAGATCAATAGGTAAGTCGAGTTTGTACATCTTTAATCAACAAATAAAAATTGTTATTTTATTTTTATGAAGAAGTTTCGTGGTATTGGTCGTGGTATTAGTGGTTGTTAACGAAAATTAATAATTTTAAATACATAGAGTGAAAGAAAAGAAAGAAAAAAAAAGAATCTAACAGAGAAACAAACTACAAACTCTCTTAATATTAAATAAAAAAATATATAATTTTTGCTTGTTTCCATAGTGACTGAATAGTTTTTCTATTTTTTTTTCTTAGTATTGTGGATTAAATTGAGAGACCTCTTTTTAAAAGCTCAAATTTTTTTCTAAAAAATTCGAAAAAATTTTTAGTTCACATTAAAATTTAGGTCTAGTTTTTAGTTTCAAAAATGTTTCAACTTAAAATTGAGATCATTTTAATTTTTTTTTATAAAGAATAATATTAATATCTGCTTCAAATTTTAAATATTTATTTGATAGATTTTCTTTTTGGAATTCGGATACTATCTCATAAATTAAATCGGAACATATTTTGTTCTCATTAAATTACCAGAAATGATCGAAATTGAATGAATCAGAGTAGGTATTGGTTCTCAAAGACCCTGGTTACTCTTCAGATTGATCAAAAATTTTGTAAAATACGTGACAATTTTTTTCGTTCAGTATTAGAAATCCGTAAAAAAATTCTACTCGAGTATAAACTTGTGCATTTGTCTCTGTTATGTGATGATCTTCTCAAAATTTATTTTTCTTTAATTTTAATTTTCAAAAATAGGAAGTTTTGTCCGAAATTACGAAAATTCTTTTTTCACATGATTCTAACGAAAAGTTTTCAAAAAAAGGAGTTCTTTGACGTAACGAACACTTTTTCCGAGACTAAAAAAATAATTTTTTTGGATACTTTTTACTTGACAAAATAAATAAATTTTTGCTATTTTTCCCTCGAAATTATCAAAATTTGTTTTCTTCAGAGGTAAGGAATGAAGGGTTGAGGAAGAGCGAAGAAACAAAATACGTACAATTTAATTTTAATTTTTACTGCAATATTTAAAACCAGTTGGTCACCTTTTACGTGAACATTAAATCCTATTTAATTAGGACTTTTCACTTATTAGATCACAAAAGTTAGTAGGGTTTAATGATCACGTAATAGATGACCAACTGGTCACATATTGCAATAGAATAATAAATTTTTTAAAATAATAATTAAATGGCTTTAAAATGCTCTTTTTTTTTAAATATAACAGCTAATAATATTATTATTAAGGTTGGTGAATGCCTAATGGTTTGAGTCGTAGGGTGGCGGGATCTGGAATTTTAAATTATTTAGAGAATCTTGTCGATAGTAAAATTAATTAATTAAACGTTTGGCCGACAAACTCTGTCGATTTTGGTTTAACCAAAATTTGGTTTCAAGTTCCCACTTTTGTCACAAAATCTTCACTCAAATTAAAAAGTGGCAGTAAAATTTTTTTAACAAAATAATATTCTGAAAGTTTCTAAAAATGTTTACTGTGATTCAAAATCTTAAAATCGAAAATCTTAAATGATTTTATAAAAGAAGAAAATTTTGCTATTTAGACTTTTAAGTTAATTTTTACTGCATGTCCTCGATTTTATGAACAACATTTGTAAAGCATAAAATAAAATTGAGATTCCATAAAATCGAAAACAACTCCTTATAAAAAATATTTTATTAATAAATACTAGAATTTACTTTTTATTGATGTCACAATTGCATTGATCTAAAGACGAAAGCCGTTGTATTATACAGTGATTCTAATATATTTGTAACGTCAATCGTCACTTTTGACCGTGACCGTAACACGTCTTAATTAGCCTTATTTTTCAATTTTAAGATGTTTTAGCTATGGTTACGTTTACCGTATAAAGTGACGGTTGACGTTACATTAGAATCACTTTAAGCGACCAAAAAAAGCTACTTTGAAAAGTAAATTTATTTAACATATCTCTATTGCTTCAGTTTAATTAACTCTTTTTTTTAATTAAAGTCTTTCAAAGCAAAATTAATAAATTTGAAAATTTTTAAAGATTTAGTAGTTCAAAATTGTGTTTATAAAAAAATTTTAAAATAAGAATTTTTTCTGATGAAATGGTATACCTTGGTTTTACCAGAAGATGTTTCCCATAGTCAATTTTATTTGTTAATTAATTTAGATATAAAAAAATTTTTGAAGAATTAAAAGCCAAGTTTTTTTTTTTCTAGAAGATCAAAAGACAAATAAGTACATAAAACAAGCTGTCTCTTTCCTTTGTTGATCAATATTCGCTAATTATCATTAAAACTAGATCATATTATTGACAGGTAATCAAAAAAAAAAGAAATAAAAATATTGATCTAATAATAATCTAGCTTTAAGACTCACTATTGATCTATAGACAGATAAACGGCATGAACAATATAAGATTTACAAATTTAAAAAAAAAACGGAATAGGAAAGAATAAAACAACGATGTGTCCATTAAGATAGGACACTTGACCAGGTATCTCATAATTCAGATTCAACTATAAATTCCATAGTTCCTAGATTTCTTGGGTATTACAAAAAAAAATAAAAAAATCACGAAAACAAAATCTCAAACAATCATAACCAAAAAAATACAAATAACTAATTAATTATTTAATTAAAGTTAATTAGTATTTTAGGAAAACTAATACTAAACATTTAATACCTGAGAATTATCGTTCATTTATTAAAATAAGATTGTTTCTAAAAAAAATTATTTTTTTGTCCCTTCTAAATTTCGCACTTGAAAAATTAACTCAGTATTTAAGTCGAAATTACCAACCGCGCAATAATGTATCATTTCAAAAATTTAAAATTAGTTAAAAAAATGGATTCACCATCAAGTTTTGTAGTAAGAAAAAATTTAAGTTTTGATTCGCCTGATATGGTTTTAACTACAACAAGACGAATCACTAAACGAACAAGCATGAGACTTTCATTCGAGAGTGGCCAAGACTCACCAATTTGCTATAATAAACAAATATTTCAAATAAATGAATGCTCAACTGATTCTGGTTTTTCCGAACAAGTTGAAGATGAAATAAGTCAAGCTACAAATTTGGACGAATCGTTTTCATTCAAATCAATAACAAATGACTCATCATTTAGTTTGTATGATGAATTAGAAACATTTGATTCACCATATGCTCATTTTAACCAAGTTAAACAAACAAAAGAGATCATTCAATTTGAAGAAACCATAGAAATTAAGCATGAACAAGTGAAACAAGCTTTGGATGTCTATAATCAAACGAACGACCGATTAATTGGAGATATGTCACGTGGTCATATTTTACCAATTCTATCCAAATCAAGACACAATGACTTGGCTTCTATTGATCACAATACATTAGTCGATTTGATAAATGGAAAATATCAAGACAAAATTGGAAAATTTATGATCCTTGACGCCAGATACCCATATGAATTCGAAGGTGGGCATATAAATGGTGCTAAAAGTGGATTCAATAGAGACGAGATCATGGATCAATTATTAAATGAGCCAATTCAAAGCGAAAATGGTAAACCTGTTATATTAATATTTCACTGTGAGTTTTCAGCAGAGCGGGGTCCGAGACTAATGAGAGAATTGAGAGAGCGTGATCGATCATTGAACAAAGATAACTATCCAAAATTGTGCTATCCAGAAATTTATCTACTCGAAGGTGGTTACAAACAATTTTACGAGTCAAATCAAGATTTATGCGAGCCTAAAAACTACGTACCAATGTTACAAGATGAACATAGAAATGATATGAAATTTTTCAGAAAGAAATCAAAATCATTGGATGTTGAAACCAAAAAGTCAAGAGTTGCAACCAAATCAAAATTATTTTTTTAATGATTTTTTTATTCTTTTTTTTGGTCATTTTAGACAAAATACCGATAAACCAAACATAATTACTTTTTTCGTATAATTTTAAATGTTTATTTTTTTAATAATTATTAATAAAGTTTTATAAAATAGATTTACTTTTTTTAATTTATTTATTTACTTTAAACCAAAGACTAAGCTGTTTCCCCTAATACTAGAATCACCCATATTTATTTTTTCCTTACACCACCAAAAGTTGTCAAAATAACCACTGTTTTTCAACAAAAAAAATAGCAAAAGCATTCTGATCCAATACAGTGGTGGTGATTAATTTGTAACGTGGCGTCATCTGACGTGAACTGACGCTATATCACGCCATATGACGTCATATGACGACTGACGTCAGAATTTTTAGATTTTTTTGTCGTCAGATGACGTCATATAGAGTCAGTTCACGTCAGATGACGTCACGTTACAAATTAATCACCACCACTGTAGATAAAATTGGGCCTATTCCATTGTGTGACCAACTGGTCACCTATTATGTCTCTTATAATTTATGTACTGCTCACGTAATTTTCATCTTGGTCATCGGTTAGGGTATCTAAATATAGAAAAGTAAAAATATAGAAATAAAAATATAGAATAAAAAATATAGAAATTTAAAATCAAGAAAAAAATATATAGAAAAAAAATTAACGTAGAAAAAATGTAGAATAGCGAAGAATCAAAAATTTATCATTTAATGTATTTTTCAATCAAAATATTCTAATATTATTTAGATTACGTAGCCTATAATTATTCTAAAATTTTAGATAATTAAAATAAAAATTTCTTATTTATTTCGAGTTGAATGTGTTTTTTATTAGTTTTTAATTCTATGTTTTGTTTTCGACATATTCATTTTCTATTAAAATAAAATTCGATATTTTATTTTCTACATTTACCTGTTTCTATATATTTTTTTTCTATATTTTGATTGTTCCCCCTTGGTCACCTATATAATTTAATGGTCTCTTAATTTTTTTTTGCTAGCCCTTTTTAAACTGGTCACATAATTTCTTAAACTTATGTTTTTTTTTTATTATCAAAATTATCAACATATATTAAAAAAAATTAAATTTTAAACTAAATATAAATTTGAAAATTAAAATTTGAAATATACGACCTTTTTTGTTGGTCACCTATTAGACCTTAAAAAAAAGGTGACCAGTACTGGTCACATAATTGAGGTGAAAATGTCTGGTCACATAATGGAATAGACCCAAAAAAAATAATAGTCAAAAGTATAGTTAAAATACATAAAAAAATAGAGTTAAAATTGTTTATTTTGACCTACTATAGCTTCTAAATTCTATTCTTACTCTTCTAATTTAATTTTTGTTTTGTATTTGTTTTTATATTGGAATTTAAAATTAAATTTTTAGTTGTTTGACCGCAAAAAAACCATGCAAAGGTTTTTTTTTTACGTACAAGTTAGTTTTAATTTGTTCTGAAAAAATTTTTAAATTAAAGTTTCAATCGACAGGAAGAAAAAATAATTCACAAGAGACCATTTTTTTATAGTTACAGTTAATTTCCAAATAAGTTAACAGCCTCTTTAAGAGTTTTCTTATAAGTTTTTCGAAAAACTTCCCAGTCTCCTAAAAAATTATGAAAACTCGACGGAATGTGAACTTTGGCATAAGTTTGACATTTTTTCGATTCAAGACGGCCAAAAAAAAATTTTAACTATCTTTTTTTTTTAGGTTAATTATTACACAAAGCCCGACATTGTGTGAAATTTTTGAAAAAAAAATTAAATTTTCTCGTAATTTATATCAAAAAAACGGAAAAAAAATTATTTTTTTTAAAGAGTTATTTTCGATCCAAATTTTTATTTTTTAATTTTTTTTTCGGTCGGTATTATCACTTTGATACTAATTAACGATAAAAAAAATAAAACTTTGTGAAATAATTTTTTAAAAGGCCATCCATTAAAAATCATTGAAATTGCATGAAAATATTACCTTTTAATTACCTAATTACAATGCAATTTCAATGATTTTTAATGGATGGCCTTTTAAAAAATTATTTCACAAAGTTTTATTTTTTTTATCGTTAATTAGTATCAAAGTGATAATACCGACCGAAAAAAAAATTAAAAAATAAAAATTTGGATCGAAAATAACTCTTTAAAAAAAATAATTTTTTTTCCGTTTTTTTGATATAAATTACGAGAAAATTTAATTTTTTTTTCAAAAATTTCACACAATGTCGGGCTTTGTGTAATAATTAACCTAAAAAAAAAAGATAGTTAAAATTTTTTTTTGGCCGTCTTGAATCGAAAAAATGTCAAACTTATGCCAAAGTTCACATTCCGTCGAGTTTTCATAATTTTTTAGGAGACTGGGTTGCTTAAGACATTTTTCAGAAAAGGATGTTTAAGAGGGTCTGTCTTAAGCATGAGTATTTTTTTTGCTTAAAACTTGCTTAAGAGTTTTTTTAGACTTCTTAAGATATTATTTATGGGATGCTTAAGACCCTTTTAAAAACTTCTCAACTTATTTCAGAGTTGAACTGTAGAAAATTTTTTCTAAAATTTATCGAATTTGTTTTAAAAATAAGAAAAACAACAAAAAGAGATTTTCAGCACATAAATTTTTTTTTCGGTTGAGTTTAAAAAGCAGTTTTTTGTTGGCTTCATTAATATGCTGTTTAACGTAAGAGATCCGGTACGCTTTTTTATTAATAGAGCTGAAAAATCGGATTAATTAACTGGTAAAATTTTTCCTAAAAATACTTTGAGCTTTTTGATTTAAATACTTTTTTCTATCATAAAATCACTTGATCAAAAAATTAATTTTAAACTTGTTGCTTTTACCAAATATTACATTATTTCAATTATTTCCACAAAAAATTATATCAATAAAAAAATAAAATTATGAAAATTTTAAATTTAAAATAAAAAATAAAATTAGTCCAACTAAATCGAATTGTATTGGATAAATTAATGCTTAAAATCTTAGTTGTATCATTTATGTGCTCATTTGAGTCTGAAACTTTGGTTGTAAATTTATTTTCTTCTTTAAATTTGTCAAAAAATTCCTCAGTTTGAATTAAATTTTCATTATCTGTCTCATCAATTAGTTCCATTTCATTTTCCAAGATAATACCATTAAAATCAATTTGTTGATAATCTTCAGTCGAATTTTCAAAAGTTGAATTGTAATCTTCTTTTAGTAATTCAAGACCACTTTCTAAAAAATCGTGTTCGTGTTCAGTCATGTTGAAATCCGAGTCTGTAGTAAAATTATTTTGAAATGTTATACCAAGTTCCTCAACCACATTTTCATCATCTTCAAAATTATATTCATTTGAATTTGTTTCGTTCATGTCTAAATTTGATTCATACTCAAAATTAACTTCTTCCATATCGGTAAAATTACCAAAAAGGATTTCTTCTACTTCATTCGTCCTTAAGTTACCATTAATCACCGCATAAAATAAACTTAAGGTTAGAATAGTAAGCATATTCATTTTTTTTTATAATAAAATTTTTCTTTAGTTAATGGAAAAAGTTCTTCTGGTATTATTAGAGATATGAAAATGAATAGAAATTATATTTTTCTTAACTTCTCAATTTTTTTATTTAAACAAATATCAATTAATCAAAAATAAACATTTTCAAAAAAAATTTTACTCTCAGAAATTGCATTTTTATGAGATTTATCAAGTTATCTAAAAAAGAAATTTTCCTTTTTTGATAGTTTGTTTTAAGTTTTTTTGTTGTTTTTTTTTCGAGAGTTTATAGCTGTAAAATGTTTGGTAAAAGGATTAATATGTTATGGTAGTGAAATTTTTAATCGTGAATTGTAAATTTTTTAAAGATTTAGACAGCGAGAAACTAAATTAGCAATAAAAAAAACTTGGCTTTTTGGTGAGATGATGTTCTTATATGCTTTTAAAATTGATTTACTAATTTATTTATTAAAATGATTTAAAAGAATTCCTGATGCTTTTACTTAAGTAGAGCTTCTAAAAATTGAATTTCGTAAATATGCCGTAAAATCTTGCAGAAACTATCTCGGAGTTATATAGGATACAAGTAGACACTTGAAAAATTTTATTAACTACGGATTATTGTAATCTTAAAGATCTAGTTTTGTGCGTAAAAAATTGAAAAAAAAATTAAATAAAAAAAAAATTGTATCAAATCAAATGTTTAAAAATGGAACAAAAAACTGAATCTTTTTTTAAAAATTATGAATTATTCGGTTTAACTTAGAGAGTTGTCTTAGGGACACTGATATTACAAATGGAATTTCAAAGTCGTCCCTCTTAGGCTGAGAATCTTAAAAAACAGTCTTTTGGAAAAAGTTTGTTGATGATTAATCGGACCAAAGAGTACATCTTTAATTGCAAAATGCGGGTCTTCTGGTTCAGTTGATCACCTATTAAGTGGTCATACATTGATCACGGGTCTGGTGATCAACATTGACCATCTAACCGGTGACCACTTATTAGGTGACAATAAAAATATTTAAATTAAAAATAAATCAGAGGTTACTGATACATCGGGGTTTTTTGAATTCTGATGACAACTAACGAAAAACAATTTTTATTTTTGTTTATTACTACCCTAAACTCTTGCCTATAACTCTAATCGAAATTGACCGGGAAATCCAATCGGTTCCCATTAGAGATATAGGCAAGAGTTTACGGTATTATAAACAGGCTTTTTGCATTTAATTTAAAATATTAAGTTCATTATCTTAAAACGATTTAGCTTACTAAAATATTTAAAAAACTAGTACATTATGATTCATAATTTAAAATTTTCAAGGTTAACCAACAGGCTAGTGTCCAAATCTATTGCTATATCTAAACTGATTAACACTTTATTTTTTTTGCAACCAAAGCTCTGAAAGTACATATTATGCTGATGCTTGGACTTAATCTTTTTTTTTTTTTTTTCT
>NTPY01000566.1:243718-262055 GCA_002922825.1 Brachionus calyciflorus
TATGTAACGCATCCGCTTAGCTTTTGTTTATATGCAAGTCGATTACGATTAATCTTTTTTATAATTTTGCATTTAACATCTTAGGATGTTAGAAAATTTCATCACTTAGTGAGAATTGTCCCTTAGACCTTTCGCTCCAAAGGACTCGACTTACACCACTCGGCCATGCGCCCACTTTGCTAGGTATCAATTAGAAACAAAAAAATTAACCTCTTTGATTAATAGTGAATTTTTTTTAAAACAGTTACGTCAAATAATCCGACGAATAAGCTTTTAAAGAAAACTCAAAAAGAAAAAAATTTGTAAAAAATTTAAATTTTTAATTTTCAATTCTTTGATAACTTAGAAAAAACTAGCTGCAAATTAAACTTTGAGTTAATTTGTGATGTAAATGAGTCAACGATTTTAATTTAAGTTCAGAGTTGAATTTTTTTTAATAAATGTCCTAAATTAAAATTAAAAATTTTTACCTTTACAGCCTAAAATTTTTTAGTTAGTTTTAAAATCGTCTTATTAAAGAAGCCGACTGTCTTTCACGCATCCTTTTTTTAAATTCAATAGAAATTCCTCGTAATTAGTTTTTTTAATTAATTTCATCTGATATTGAGATTTTTTAACTGACACTGAAATTCAATATCAGGAAAAGTTAATTGATTAATTGATATTGAAATTGACTGATATTGAAATTTAAATATCATTGATATTCAGGTTTAAGAGACCCGAAGACAATTGTATATTGAGTTGAAATTTAGAGACATTTTAAAAAAATAATGCACAGTTTTTTTTCAACTATACGTTATTTTAATTAAAAAATGTAATATTTCTTTGAATTAATTAATTTTATTGGATAACACGATAATTTGCGCATTTTGAAATGTCCCTTTACAACTCAATATGGAATATTCAAAGTTAGTGTAAGTTATCCCCTAGAGTGTTAATAAAAATTTTTATTTTATCTTTGTTTGAATTTCGAAAAAAAATTCTTTTACGTCTTTATATTTGCAAAAAAAAAAAACGATTTATGTGATCAGAATTTGGGATCATTTAAAAATTTATGTGGTCATTGATATATTTTGGTAATAATATTATGGCTTAAGTGATCATAAATGGTCACCTATATTGATCACATGAATAAAATGCTCTAGAAGCATTAATGAAATTTTAATTAGATAAAACGGAATAGAAAAAGAATATAATTTATTTAATGTCCATCAGAGTTGGTCAAAAGTAAAAAATAAAGTCAAAAAGTCACAAAAGTCAAGTCAAAGTTTAACTTTTACTTTGATAAATAATTTTTTGAAAGTAAAAGTCTGACTTTAGCTTTTGAAACTAAATTCCATAAAGTCATTTTTGAAAAAAAATCACTTAAAAACAATCTAGATTTCAAAAAAATTCAGTATTTATTTGAAAGTCAAGTAACGACTTGACTTTGAAAAAAAAAATTTTAAATCAAGTTCAAACTTTACTTTATTTTTAAAAATAAATCTAAGTAAAGTGCTTACTTAAATTTGACTTTGTGACTTTGACTTTTGACCAACTCTGGTGTCCATAAATGAGGTCTTTTGCAATATGTGACCAGTTGGTCACCTAATACGTGACGATTAAATCCTACTTAGTTATGTAATCAGGACTGTTCACTTATTACGTGACCAGTAATTAAGTAAACAAAAAAAATTTAATATTTAAAGATTTATCAAAATTTGTGACCAACAAAAAATTTAAATGACCACATGAAAAATTATGTGACCAGTTTGTTAGGTAACCAAGTAAGAAATTTAAACCAAAATTATTGTTCTTTTTTTAAATAATTTTGATTTCTTTCCTTTTTTGAAAAAAATTCCAGAATGTTGATATTACATAGATTTTTTTACCATTCAAATGCTTATTGATTCGTTAAAATGATTGAACTTTTTGGTTCAAAGAAAACTTTTCTATTTAACACTGGATATACTGATATACTTTAATTTGATATTATATTGCCTCAACATGATCACTGATTTTTTGGTCACTTAATTACTGGTCATGTAATAGGTAAACAGTCCTGATCACATAACAAGGATTTAAAGGTCACGTATTAGATGACCAGTTGGTTACATACTGCAATATACCCCAACTATGTCATTCTTTTGGAAATTATAAGTTATGGAAATAGATACAAAAATAGTTAAAAAAAAAAAGGCTATTTTATCAAATTTTTTCAACGTGTAACTTTTATTCAACAATAAAATTGAATTTTATACTAGAAAATTTCATGTTCTTTCAAAAAATGTGTAGTTCAAGTAAAATTTTTACAAATGAACATGCGTTTTTGAGATTTTTTCTTTGGAATAACGCATAATTTAAAAAAAAAATAAAATTTTTAGATTCTTAGAATCATTGCCAAAAATTTGCACTCGCTCTTCAAACCCTCTCTGTCTTCCTTTGGTTTTTGACAGTGTGGAAATTTTGCTTTCCCAAAAACTTACTCAAAAACAAGATAGCTAGATTAATATATGGAATATTATCTTTTATCATTGATCCACATTAACTCTATTTTTTTAAATTAAAAAAGTTTGTTTTTAAAAAAAGTAGACAGAAAAAAATTTATTGGAAAAAAATTAACAAATACAAAATTATTTGTAAGTAAGATCATTTGATTGAGTTAACTCGGTCATATAGATACCTTAAAATTGTTTTAATTCAATATTTATGAGAGCTTAATAGCTAATATCGCTAAAAAAATACAAAAAAACAAAGCTAAAATCCCTATTGAATCTTTATAATTATCCAAAGAAATATTCAAATTTGAGCTTATGCTTTGATCTAAATTATCTATCGATTCATCAATGCTACCCAAAAGTGCTTTAGTCACATAATCACCAAATGAAAAAGAAAAATTTTTGCCTTGAACATTTTGTATTTCTTTTTTCTCACTTCTATAATCATCAACCACGTCAAGTCTAGGTATTATATTATCCCAATTATTCAAATAATTCATTGTTTCGTCATCATCGGTGCATGAGACTATTGTTGTATAAGTTCGACTATTTCTACTCTCTAGACTCTCTTTAAAACTTTTAATATCAACACGTCCATAAAGATCTGTAGGCTCACCATCAGTGACTATAATTATTAATAATTTTTTATCGCCAAGTATATCTCTGTTATTTTGGTTTAATACTTCATTAAGAACCTTTGTTAATGGAGTATAACCAGATGGTTTATCGTGGAAATGAGTGACTAATTCATCAGCTGAACGTATATTTCTAGCTGGTGGTCTATTCAAAAAATAAACATCTGTACCATTTTGATTAAATATATTGACTATTTCGATAGATATTTTAGAGAAATGTTGAAGTTCATCCCATCGAGTTGCCCTAAAATTTCCAGTATTTAGTGGTGATTCACTTAAAGTTGTATTCATCGAACCCGAATCATCAAATATAAAAACGATTTTGAAATCATTTAACAAAAAGAGCTTGTCTGCAAAAAAACGGCTAACTTCATAATTGTTAATAAAATCATTCAATTTTAGTTTGCTTGTTGATTCATAGTATGATGGTGGTCTATCGTATGGTACATCTGACAAATTTTCTTTCATTTTAAAATGAAATTTTTCAAAATTTTATCAAGAAAATAAATTTTTATGAAAATTTGAATTTGCATTATGACAAAAAAAAATTTAAATAATTCTATTTATAAGGTAACAAAATAAATCTAATCCTAAATTTTTTTTTCGTCAAAAATTACGTGTCTTTTAGAAATTTATTTTTTTATTATAGTATAATAGGAATCAGACTAAATCTAGTCTACTAAATTAGACAAATGTTTACTATTTATAAGAACATTTTTCTAAAGAGAAATTCTTTACTTAAAAATTTAAATTAGTTATTATTTAGGATAAAACATTTTATTTTTAGCACAAATAATAGAAGAAACTCGAAATTTTTTGGAGGTACTTTTGGAGAACATATTAGAAAATTTCTTAGATGATATAATATGAAATAGATAGTCTATTGATAGACATACAATCCAGAAAAAGATTTAATTTCGTTGATTGAATAAAAGAAAAATTTTAAATTTAGTTTATGGGGTCTCCCACTTTCTTTTCTCTTGATAACTCTTTCAACAATTTAATCATTCTTCTCAGGGTTTTGTTTCTTTGTGATCAGAATTAAATGGGACTATTGTTTTTGCACTTTTGATAGGAAAATCGTTTGAAGATAGTCAATTTCTGCATGTTGATTTTCAGATGAGATGACAATAAACTCTGGAAATTTTCGCCAACTTGAAAATCTACACTGTTTAACAAATAAGACTGTATATTTTTTTTGTATTGACAACCTTAAGGTTGGTTTTGGTTATTTCTCTTTGCATGCATTCCTTCCAACCTTTAAGCTGTTAATACTAAGCCTGTAAATTAAAATTTCTACCCTCTTTTGTTAACAGTTTACAATAATGAGTGAATTCTGGTCTATTTCATGAAAAAAAGTTACTCTTTCGATTGGTTCATTCTCATTTTTATTATGAGATTTAATTTTTTACTTATTTTTACAATTAATTTTTGAAACTTGAAGTGATATTTTAATCGAAGCGATATTTATTTTTTCTTGAAAATTAGTGGTGATTTTTTGATAAGTTTCAAGATTTGGGGACGAAAATTTTCCTATTCTTGTAGAGAACATTCAGGGCTATCTATTGATATATTATAAAGCTAATGAGGTGAACATAAAAATTTTTGAAAATTTTTTATTTTCTACCCTCCGGTATCCTTTACTTAAAAAAGTAAATACTTATTTTACTTTTTACTAGAAAAAGTAAATTTTCGGTTTTCTATTTACTTTGAAATTAAATTTTTACTGGACTTAATTTACTTAAAAAAGAAAATTTGGTAAAGTGTAATTTACCATTTACTATTAAAGTAAAGTAAATGCGCAGCCCTAATCGTGAGGGAAAATTTCACATTTTACATAACTATATTTGACTAATACATGTCCTCTTTTGGCCCAGATATCTGAGTCTCAAATTAATTTAATTATTAGAAGATGCATTTTCCATCGTGCAAATAAATAGCAGAAGCTTATATTTTGAAAAAAAAATTCAAAAACCACCTAGAAAATGCTTTTAAATATTTTTAGGCAGAAAAAATAAATATTTTTTTTTGTTCCTTAAGGCTTTTAAATTTAAACAATCAACACATGACAGAATAATTAAATTTAAGTAAGACTCATTAAATAAAAGAGAGAGAGAGAAATAAAATTTAAAGTTTTGAGAAGGGTGTGTGTGTGTTGTTTCAATACAAAACATTAAAATTAATGCGTCGAAATATATTTCTAAGTCTAAGGATACAATTTTCTTAGATTTTTGAATTATCATAATTTTGCTAAAAAAAAATGAATTAATTGCTCCAAGTAAATTAATAATAAAATGCTATATTTCTTTTCCCCTATTTTGCATAAATATTTCAAATTATGAAAAAGATTCAAACTTGATTGCTTCAAAAAAAATTTAAAAATAAAAACAAACGCTTGTTTTCTTTTCTATTTTTCCAAATATTTTTTTAAAGATTATTTGCGTAATATTACTTAACTATCTTGGTCTAATCCTTCAATTCAAAACAAATCTAAACCTAGCGGGATCTTTTTTTAAATCGACTTCAATTCATTATTTTTTTCATTAGAGAAATTAAATTTAAAATTTTTAAAAATTACCGCTTTATTTTCCAATGATTGTTTGTTCCTTAAAGTTGAAATTTTCTTAAAATTCTGATTTTAAAATATTTCTAAAATTTAATTTCAGATAAAAAAAATGCTTATAAATGACGATAAAGAAATTCGTACTCAAACTTTAGAAGAGTCGAATTTTAACGACGGTAAATTGTACAAATTAGAACAAGGATGGATATTAAGACTTAAATTATCGACACGTTTAATCCATCGTAAAGTTCGTGTATTCAGTAATCTACCACCGGATACATCCACTGAATTCACACGGTCTAAATATTACGAATACAAATGGAAATATTTAGAAAATAGCATAAAAAACGATGATTTTAACAAATATATCGATTTAGTATGCTCGAGACCGGGAGCTTTTAATTATTATTTTGAATTTTTAGAAGAGCCTGGTGTCAAAAAAGGCGGTTCAAATTTTTTAATTGATCCTAAACTTTATTTAAAAGACGGCCAACTAATAAAACCAGAGAGTTTACAATTTCATACAGTTTTATCTAAACTCCTCGGTCCTCTTGACGAATGGGAGTCTAGATTACTTGTATCGAAACAAACTGGTTATAATATGATCCATTTTACTCCAGTACAATGCCTAAGCAAAGAGTCTAATTCATCATATTCAATAAGAGACCATTTAAATCTATTAGATCCAGCTAATGCGAATTCTAAATTCGATTTAAATGATCTCAAAAAATTGATAGATAAAATCTATTCGGATTGGAATATGTTTAGCTTATGTGATTTAGTCTATAATCACATGTCTAATGATTCGGAATTTTTGCAAAAATGCCCAAACGGTGCTTACAATTTGAGAAATTCGCCGTATATGATACCAGCATTTGTTCTTGATAGAATTTTTTATCACATGACTGTTGATATTACAAAAGGAGTTTACGAGTCGAGAGGACTTTATGCCAAAGAGCCTAGAGAAGATAAAATTGAGACTTTGCGGCATATTTTGAGATGGGAAGAAATTCCCAAGTATAATTTAGAAGAATATTTTTGTGCTGATTTGAATAAAATTTTAGATAAAATAAAACAAATTGGTCTCAATGAACTAGAAAATAATTTGGATCAATTTAAACCGAATTCAACAAATTTATTAAGTCAATCTGAAAAAAATTCTCTATGGGATAATCTCAAAATAATACAAGACAAAGAGTACAAGCGCTATGGATCAACTGTTGACTTTGATCATGTTCTAAAAATATTAAAATTTGAATTTCAAAATTTAAAATTCGATTTGGATTTAAATTCGAATGAAAACTCGAAAATAATTGTTGATATTTATGAACGAATAAATTGGATTCTTTCGCATCAAAACGAAAAAATTCGCCAAGATATTAATAATTATTTGACTGAGGCTGTCAATAATGTCATATCGAATTATTGTTACTTTTTCTTTGCCCAAGATGGTCCCAAATGGAAAGAGATTAATAAAGAACAACCGATTGTAAGGACTTATTTTTATTTTCCATTTGATGATAAATCTGTTTGTGATGATGAAAAAATGTCTATGGCCCCTGAGGGTGTTCGAATTCAAGCTCATAATGGATGGGTTATGGGCGATGATCCGTTAAGAAATTTTGCCGAAGAAGGTTCCTTAGTTTACTTTCGTAGACAATTGATACCATGGGGTGATTCGGTTAAATTAAAATTTGGCGCTAGTCCTTCAGACAACCCGGAACTTTGGTCGTTCATGGAGGAATATACTAAAAAAACAGCCGAGTTATTTCATGGTGTTCGATTAGACAATTGTCATTCGACGCCAATACACGTCGCTCAATATTTTCTAGACATAGCAAGAAAAGTCCGGCCTAATTTATTCGTAATTGCCGAGTTATTTACGAATAGTGAATTTATAGATAATAAATTTGTTAGTGAATTAGGCATTACGTCGTTGATACGCGAGGCTATGAATGCATGGAATGCTAATGAATTAGGAAGATTGGTGCATCGTTTTGGAGGCGAGCCAGTCGGATCTTTTTATCAACCTTTGAAAAAGGACTTGAGAGAAGGCATAGCACATGCAATTTTCTACGATGTTACTCATGATAATCAAAGTTTAATTCTAAATCGAAGTGTACAAGATGCTTTTGCATCGAGTAGTTTAGTTTTAATGTGTGATTGTGCGGTAGGTAGTACGCGTGGTTTTGATGAATTGGTACCACATCATATCAATGTTGTCACTGAAAGTAGACCTTATGAAAAATGGGATTTTTTGAGAGGTATTCAACGTGGTAAATTATTAATGAATAATTTACATTTTGAAATGGGTGTCAAAGGTTATTCGCAAATTTATGTTGATCAATTCGATGAAGATGCAACAACTATTACGAGACATAATCCCAAGACTCATGAGAGTTTTATTTTGATGTCAAGAACTAGTTTCAATAAGCCGAATGAATGGACGCCCAAAAATATTGCAAGACCCTTATTAATACCGTCTAGAATTGAAAATGTTGTTTTCGAAGCATTTTTGGATACGATCCCTGATGCTAATGATTATAAACCTAGTGATAATGTTCTTAATGGCTTGGAAAATTGTGTACTTAAATTAAGTGAAAATGTTAATTTGGCTAGTTCGAGTTTTATTAATTGGATTGATTACGATGGATCTAGATCTCTCGTTCATTTTAAGTATTTTCCACCTGGTGCTGTTATTTGTTTTAAAGGTAAGTTTTTTTCTTCTAATTGAGGTTAATTTTTTAAGTAGGAATAATCAAAGTGTTAGTTTAATAAGTAAAAAAATATAAAGGACATCTTTTTCTCAATTTTTTTAGTTATTTTTTGACCAAATTTTAACGTAAAAATATTTTTTCATTTTTTAGTTTCGCTAAATTTCCTAAACCTGTAAAAAATTGTGCAATTTTAATTGAACAAGGCACACTTTTATTTTTTTCCATTCTGTCTGGCTGGGTCGAATTTATGACTGCACATTTAATTTAATAGTAAATGGTAAATTTTACTTTACCAATTTTTTTTTTTAAAGTAAGTTAAGTTAAGTAAAAATTTACTTGTACTAGTACAGTACAAATCAAAACTAACGTGTACGCATTTTGTTCCTCGACTAAAAAAAAAAGAGGAATATTCAAGGAAGAGAATAGGTACAATCGTACAAGTTAATTTTAATTTGTACTGTACGCATGCACTATTTACCATCTCACACATGTTATAAGCTGTCATACTGGTGGCGCATGCGACAAACCCAGAATCACATATTTAATGCGCCAATAATTCCGTGTTTTTTGATTTGATGCGTCGCAAAAGTCAAGTTTAAATTTAAAAAAATATAAAATTATGTTCTTGAAATTTATATTGAGCGTATAAATAAAAACTAAGATTAAAAAATATTGGTAAAAAAATAATTAAAAATTAATTGCTTGACTTTTGGTCCAGCATAAAAATCTAACTATTAAAAAAAATACGATCGAATTGAGATATTGATGTCAAGGACGGTAATTGATGTCACGGACGAATATCAATTAGCAAGTAAATAAAAATATATAAATTATATTTTTTATAACTAATTTATCTAATTGATTAATTAAGTTTGTTAATTTAGAAAATTAAATTTAAGGTAAATTGGTAATAGAACATATCAAAAAAATTTCGAAAAATTAATTATTTTTGTTATATTTTTCCAAATTTAACTAATTATATACTTAGGAAAAATTAAAATAAATCGTTTATATTTCCGTAAAATTTTAAACCAGGACAAAAAAAATAAAACCTAATATTTGTTTTTTTTTATTTTTATAGAATAAATCATGCTTTGATTAAGTCACTCTTTTAAAAACAAGTACACATGACTTAAACGAAGAATTACCGTATAACCTTGCGCGGTATTGCATGCACTTAAACCCAAGTTTTCGGGATGTATTTAGCGATTTGATTGGTTAATTTTTTTTTAAACAATCAAATTGCTGGGTACATCCCAAAAACTTGGGTTTAAGTGCATGCAATACCGCGCAAGGGTATACGGTATTTAAAAAAATAACAATTCAAAATATTAATCAAATCAATAAAAGGAGTCGAAAAAATTAAATTAAAAGTACTAAGCCTCCATTCCTAGCCATCATAGCATTGCCTAAATCATTTTTTAAATATGTAAAAAAAATCATTATATATTTTATATCAAGGTTTACTGCTAAGTCGCTTGGAGATCGAGTATCTTCCTTTTAAAATTATTATTTAATAATCATCTGATACAAAGGTTTGATAATTCTATCAAAATCTACACAAATAAATAAAAAGTATACTTACCGTATACCCTTGCGCGGTATTGCATGCACTTAAACCAAGGTTTTCGGGATGTACCCAGCAATTTGATTGGTTAAAAAAAACTAACCAATCAAATTGCTGGGTACATCCCGAAAACTTGGGTTTAAGTGCATGCGACTCGGCGCAAGGTTATACGGTAGTAATTTTTTACATTGAGGCATATTTCAAAGTGTATAATTTTCTTATTTTTTTGAGAGCAAAAATCGCTCTTAAAAGCTCTTTACAGTACTTTTGACGACATAAAAAAATGTTGCAATTGGTGCATATGTTGACAAAGTCCGCAAAAAATTGTGCAACTTTTATTGGGTATTTAAATAAAGCTTTTTTATAGAGTGCAGATTTTGAGATTTTCGCAATTTTTCATTAAAAATTTTGTCGCAAAAAGTACTTTTAAGAGCTTTGCAGAGCGGCCTTTTCTCTCAAATAAAATAAGAATTAAGAAAATTGAAAAAAAACTCAATAATACAAATTTATTTTTAAGGCCATCTAAGTTATTAATATTAGTGTCTTTAAATTTTATTCCATACTTGAAAAACGATTCCGAAAATTTTCCGAATTAAAATGTTATAATAATAATATCTTGCGAAGATGGTTTCGTTTCTTTAGAAAATTTATTTTTTTTGAAGTATTTATGTTAAAAAAACTTATTTTTAGTCATTTTTCATTAAAAATTTAGTTTTTCGGATACTTTAGTAATATTTATTTAGGTTATTATGAATCAAATTGTTTAAATTAAAAAGTTTGGTTTTTATTTTAAACAATTTGATTCATAATAACCAAAATAAATATTACTAAAGTATCCGAAAAACTAAATTTAAAAGGATGGTTAACTCAAAATATTTTGGGAATATTTTTATCAGAATAGACATGAATTATAAAGGGTCAAAGACAGCATTATTTAACTAACGTTTATGATTTGTTGAGCCTTAGAAAATATATTTATATAAAATAAATTTTCCCTTTTGCAAATGATTGAATGTTTTTTATGAACTGAAAATGTCACTTCTAAATTCTCTTAGAGAATTAAGACTATTTTAGATAATTTAAAAGATTTTCATTTTATTTGGTCACAATGAAACTTGAAGTCATTCCCAATCACAAATAAACGTTAATTATGGTCTTTGATGACAAATAAATACTTTTTTTTATATTTACACCGGCAGCGAAGCAACGGGACACTACTAGTAAATTCTAAAAAGTTGCTTATTTCAAATTTAATCTAAAATGGAGCACCGATCAACAACTAGTCTAGATAAAGAATTCAATGAAGAATATCAAAAAATGAAGAGTTCCCTATTCTGATTGAATTTTCTATAAAGATTTTCGTATAATAATAAAGCTTTTTGACGCCTTTTCGAACTCAAGCAAGTCCTATTGACTTTATACAAGTAATAGTAAATCTTTTCATTTAACTAAAAAATAAAATTAGGTTAAATGAATTGTTTACTTGATTAAGTAAATGAAAGTTAAGTAAATTAGGCCTTTTAAATTTTAGTTCGTTTTAACTTTTCCATTCTAAATTGTACCTTCAAAAATTTACAAATAGCGTCTAACACTTGAAAACTTTTAAATTCATAAATCCTTAAATTTTCGAGAATAAAGATGATTTATTTTTAAGAAAGAAAATTTATCCTTGTACGTTCATAGAAGTTCGTTCCGGGAACATTTTTAAACCGATTGATAATTTAATTTTGTGTTATCATGAACGATATTTTTTCAGTTGGTCTCTTGTTTCTGAATCTAAGAAAGTCCATTTTTGAGATTATTAAATTTTAAAAATTATTTAAAAAAGTTCAAAATCTTAGTTTTTTTTTATATTAGGTATATTAAAATTAAACTAATTTTTTTCTTATAAAAAGTAATTCTAAATGATGACAGTTCATCGCGCTTGCCATTTATTCGTCGTTCAATAGCCGATTTATTAAACACAAAAATAAATCAAGAATTTCTAACAAACGAAATTGAAAACATCTTAAACAAACTTAACTTTGACGAATTAAACATATTGCTTTACCGTTGTTCGCAAGAAGAAACAAGCGAAGGTATAAACTCAGATGTCTACAATATCCCAAACTATGGTCCTCTAGTCTACGCTGGTATTCAAGGCTTCATTAATGTTCTCGAACGTGAACGAACAAATAACAATCTAGGCCATCCATTATTCGAGAATTTACGAAATGGCGATTGGATCTTGAACTACATAGTCGATAGACTTAAAAAATACTCAAGACAATCTACAAAAAGAGATAATTTATACAATTTAGCTGTTTGGCTTCAGCAAGTTTTCGACTCTCTAAGCAAATTACCCAGGTATTTAATACCAACATATTTTGATCTTATATTAACAGGTCTTCATTCTAAAGCAATCGAAAGATGTTTGTGGTTAATAAGCGCTTCAAATTCGAATAAAAAATTAGAAAATTTTGATCTAATGAATAGTTCGGAATTTTTAAAATTGTTGAGTTTAGGTGGTGTCTCATTAATGGGTGATTTAAATAGTGCTAAATTACCCGATACAATTATTAATGAATCTGGTTCGAAATTGTCCTTAAGCGCTGGTTTGCCACATTTTAGCACGACTTATATGAGAAATTGGGGTAGAGATACGTTCATATCTATACCTGGTTTACTTCTTTTGACTAATCGTTTCGATGATGCTCGTAATTTAATTTTGTCGTATGGTTCATGTCTCAGACATGGATTAATACCTAATTTGCTATCCGAAGGTAAATCGGCTCGTTATAATTGTCGTGATGCCGTTTGGTGGTGGTTAAAGTCAATTAGAGATTTTTGTGAATTGGCACCCGATGGTCATAAGATATTAAGTGATAAAATTTATAGATTGTATCCGAGTGATGATGCCGAGCATCCGTCCGATGAAGAGCTTAGAAATAGATCTGATTTGAAAAAAATTCAAAATTTGTATGATGTCATACAAGAGGCTATGAGTGTTCATTTGAATGGTCTTAAATTTCGTGAGAGAAATGCTGGCAAACAAATTGATGATAGAATGAAATGGGAAGGTTTTAATAATGAAATTGGTGTTGATCTGGAAACTGGTTTTGTTTATGGTGGTAATGAGTGGAATGCAGGTAAAATTTATATTTAATTAAAAATGTTTTCTATCAAAAGATATTAATACAATGTTTTTGAATTGTTATTTGAGAATTTTTCTATGAGATGAGATGCGAAAACGCGGTCTGAAAACTGAAAAAACTCTTTGTGTTTTTATTTAACTTCAACTATCAAAAAAACAAATTTTGTTTAAGGATGTAGATGATCTAGTGGTAGAAAATTATATATTTGTTTCATACGTTCAATTTTTTTTTTCAGAGTCGACTTGAATATTTGACATGCGACAAAAAATTTTTTTTTACCAATAATATATTTTTTTTTTGTTAGTAAAAGGTTTTGAAACAATTTATGTGTATTAAGCTGAATTTAGGATGAAGTCTTATAATTCTGCCATTTTTATATGTAAAAAAAGTCTTTAAATTTTATTCTAACACAGCGAGCTGAGTAATATATAAAAATGGCCGCGATTTGTTTTTTTGAGATAATAATTGATAATTAAAAATATTATTTTCGCAATTTTGACCAATATATGATAATTTAAAAAAAAATGGTTATGAAAAACATCATTTATGCTTTTTGTGATAAGCTGAATCGATGAATATATAATAAAAGAGTCTATCTTGGATTAGAAACCAGATAGTTGCTAAAAACCACGGATTTTTAAATTAAATTCAGCATATTTGTAAACCCTTTTTTCGATATACAAATCGATTTAGTTCATCACGAACTACAAAAAACTTATATGATCTTTTTCATATTTTTGGACAAAATTGTTAAAACGTCATTTTTATGTACATTTTGTAAGACTTTCCTAAGACATACATCCCACAACACCCTCTTATTTTTTTCTAACGCTCCCATAGCATATTTTGATAGATTTCGACGAGACCTCTTCCCTTAACATATTAGTGTTGGCCTAACCATTACGGTTATTGAGACAAATTTTAATTTGTTGAATTAACAAAAAAATCCAATTTTCTTAGAAATTAGACACTGTTTTTTAGTGTAGATTTTCGAAACAACTTTTTAGAGTTCAAATTTATACAGAGAATATCAAATTTAAAATACATTTTTTTTGATAAGTTCGAACTCTTCGACCCAAGTTCTGATTTTTCGAATTTTAGCATTGTTTCTTTTGTTTTTAAAGACTCTAAAACCTATTTATATTCACCAATTTCAATTCAGCATTGTATTTGTCATTTTTAAACGGAAATAAATAGTTTTGTATTTGAATAAATTTTTTAAAATTTAGGTACATGGATGGATAAGATGGGAAGCTCAGAAAAAACCGGTAATTCAGGTTATCCGGCAACACCTAGAGATGGTAGTGCTGTAGAACTTGTCGGTCTATGTCGAAGTGTTTTAGAATTCTTAATTAAATCAAACCAACAAGGACACTATCCTTACGATGGCGTATTATTACAAACAGGAAGCAAGATAACTTGGTTGGACTGGGCGAATAAAATCGATAAAAATTTTGAAAAATATTTTTGGATAGATGAGACTAGTACTGAAAGTAACATTAACAAACGTGAAATATACAAGGACTCAGTTAATTCAAGTCACAAATGGACAGATAATCAATTGAGGCCAAATTTTTTAATTGCTCTCGCTGTCGCACCTCAAATGGTCAAAAGAGAAAATGCTCAAAAAAGCTTAGAAAAAGTGAAACAATTTCTAATGAATGATCCTGATACAGTTGGAATTAAAACTTTAGATGAAAGTGATTTTAATTATAATGGATATTATGATAATTCTAATGATTCGTATGATAGACGTATTGCTCAAGGTTTTAATTATCATAATGGACCTGAATGGCTATGGCCAGTCGGCTTTTATCTAAGATGTTTGTTAATGTATTCGGATGAGTCTAACAGAGATGATGTAATTGTTTATGTTAAGAAACATTTGGGAAAATTATACAATGTCATTAATTCAAATGATTGGAGAAGCTTACCGGAATTGACGAATAAAAATGGTGAAATATGTCATCATAGTTGTATATCTCAGGCTTGGAGTTTGGCCACTATTTTAGAATTATATTATGATTTAGCTCAATTGGATTAAACTTTATTTATTTTTTTAATCTCTAGTAATTTTTTTTTTTTAGGTTCATTTAAAGTAATTTGTTTTATAAGTTTAGAATTTTTTTAAAATTTAATAAATTTTATTCGCATACTTATGAGTTTCTTAATGAAAAATTTTAACTAATACTTTTTTATTTATTTTTTATTTAAGTGCTTATTTATACCCAAGTACTAATAGGAAGAACCTATCCGAGAGTAATTGAATTAGTTTATAAGACTACACTCGAGGAAAATAAAACACGAAAAAACACTGTTTAAGCGCCGTTTAAACGCTGTTTTATGTCTTTTTCTTTTGTGTTTTTGTACCGTTTTTTGGGGTTAAGCGTGAGGGTTTTATCGCGAAAAAAATAGTCAAAACATGGTAATATAAAATCTTTTAAAAAAAGAGCTTCACATCAAAAGAAAGATAAAAAATCCTCTTAATCGAATAAAGTCTCATAGCTAAGCAATAGCTAAGCATTGTTGACTAATAAATAAACTAAAATTAAGTTTTGAATCTAATGTTACTCGAAGGAGTTTAAACTTTTCAACCACTTCTATTTCATTAATTAAAAAAAGAATACAATTTACTCTATTTAGTCTACAATTACTATACTACTATTACTGTATTCCTTTGCTAGATAATTAAAAAATAAATCAAAATTTTATTTTTTCGAATTTTTTATTTAAATCACACATTTAGTGCCGCATTAAACCCAAAAAAAAAGTCTTTAATGCAGTATTAAAGACCTGATTTAATTTTAGTCCCAGTTATTTTAAAGTTGATTATATTTACACCATTCGTTTAATCGTTCAATACCTTAATCTTATCATTTAATGAGTCAAAACTATCTGAGCTAAACAAAAGAGTGACATCTTCTGCAAACAATTTTGACAAATTTTCTTAAGATACTCAGGTAAATCAATCATTGATAACAATTAAAAAAAAAGTTGGGCCAAAAATTGAGCCTTGGAAAATCCCGATATCGAGTTTACACTTATCTGATAATACTTCATCAATTTTTACATGAACCATTCATTTTATTAAATTTTTTTCTTGATAAACAATCAAAAGAAAATTAAAAATTAGAAAAAAATAAATTTTAAATTTGGTTGTTAACTCAATTTTTAAGATTGACAATATCAAAAATTTTGAATATGTTAAAATTTTTTTTTTTTTATTCAAGAAAATTTAATAGCTAATATAATGAAAAAAATACAAAAAAACAAAGCTAAAATACCTACAGTATCTTTATAATTATTAAAAAACTTAAAATTTAAATTTAAGCTTAAATTCTGATCTAAATTATCTATCGATTCATCAATACTACCCAAAAGTGCTTTAGTCACATAATCACCAAACGAAAATGAAAAACTTTTTCCCTGAACATTTTGTACTTCTCTTTTCTCACTTCTATAATCATCAACCACGTCAAGTCTAGGTATTATAATATCCCAATTGTTTAAATATTTCATCGTTTCTTCATCATCAGTACATGAGACTATTGTTGTAAAGGTCCGATTATTTCTCTTGTTTAGACCCTCTTTAAAACTTTTAATATCAACTCTTCCATTAAAATCTGTAGGCTCACCATCAGTGACTATAATTATTAATAATTTTTTATCAGCGAGCATATCTCGATTATTATTGTTCAATACTTCATTGAGAATGGGCGTTAATTGTGTATAACCAGATGGTTTATCATGGAAATGAGTGACTAATTCGTCGGCTGAACGTATATTTCTAGCTTGTGGTCTATTCAAAAAATAAATATCTGTACCATTATGATTAAAAATATTGGCTAATTCAATAGATATTTTAGAAAAGTATTGAAGTTCGTCCCATCGAGTTGCATTAAAATTTCCAGTATTTAGTGGTGATTCACTTAAAGTTGAATTCATTGAACCTGAATCATCAAATATAAAAACAATTTTGAAATTACTTAACAACATGAGTTTATCTGCAAAAAGCTGACTAACTTCGTATTTGTTTATAAAATTGGTTAGTCTCTCGTTTTGAGTTGATTCCTGATAAGATGGTGGTTGATCAAAATAAGCTATTTCTGACGAATTTTCTTCCATTTTTTTAACAATTTTATTTTTCATAAATTTTGGATAAAAATGAGAATAATAATAAACATAGAAAAAAAAATTTTTTTTTTTAAATTCTTGTAATTTTTTCACTAAAAATTACAAATCTAAATTTTGCAACCAAATTTAAAAAAAAAACAATTTTAAATGTATGAAAAGGTTTAATTTCAAAATTTAAACAAAAAAACTTTCCTAAGGCATTCACTTTTTTTATTCCGACTTTTACACTGTGATTAAAAAATCTTTTCGATTAGTAATTTCCTGTAAATAAGTAAAACTGACACGTAGTTCCATTTTTAATAAGACTATTTTATAAGGTAACAAAATTTTTTTCAAGTAAGATAATGGGACTAAAGTCAAGTAGATAAATAGAAACAATGAATAGAAAAAATTTTTTATCAAAAAATAAAAAAGCTTTCACCCTGTGTAATAATTTATTTAAAACATTCAAATAATTTTATTTGAGATTTAGCTTGAGATTGAAAAAAAAACAAAGAAACTTGAAACTCTCTAATAATCACAAAAAATATATTTTAAGTGATCATTATCAACATCATGATCAATCGCTTGTGGGTCTAAAATATTTACACTCGATTGATTATGATGATGACGTAGCATGCAAATGTAAAATTAACAAGAATTTGATTGATATACTAGAAAAAGTCTTATGAGAGTTTAGTTTAGCAATAATTATTTAGCATTATCAAGCTGAGTCTAACAAGCTAAGTATTTTGACAATAAAGATGTTAATCATAAATATTACCGTAATCCTTCGATAGCTATACCAGACAAAAACCACTGTTTAACAGCGTTTTTTGTCTAGTTTGAAATCAAATGAAGAAGGATTAATGCCAGACTTGTTTACAAATAACAAGAATAAAGTAACTTGACCAACAAAATTTTGTTTCAGAAACCTCTGAATTGTTTTTTGTAAAATCAGTTCTCAGAAAATTTTTTTTGAAAAAAAAATCGTTAACACTGAAAGGCTTTAAACACCAAAAAGAAAATTTTATCAAAAATTGGGATTTTTTTAAGAGAAAAAAAAAACAAAAAACGGGTTGAAACGCTTACGTTTATAAATGCTGTTTAAACATTGTTTTTTGTCTGTTT
>NTPY01000566.1:279969-315658 GCA_002922825.1 Brachionus calyciflorus
AAAAAAAAAAAAAAAATCTTCAAATTTCGAATGTGCAATTGCAAAAATTCAAATTGTAAAATTGAAATAGTAATAGTAATAAAACTTTATTTTGCCTTTAATGCTCCATTTTTTTGAAAACTTGCCATCTCTAAATTGATATATGAAATTTTTTCCCTACTTAATTTGTATCAAATTTTCACTAATTCTTTTTCCTTGAGCCTTGAATTTAAAATCATGGAATTTAGAAAAAAATAATTGACCATTAGATAGTATTAAGATATGTTACGAAACTTATAAAAAATACCATGTGGAAATAATCCACTTTATGTCAGAAAGTTAAAAAACTACTTAGCAAGCCAGTGAGTTAACTTCCCCGGCCTCGATATTTTGATAACTCTCACAGAAAAAAATTTGATTAATTTAGGCTTTTAAAATTAGACAATTAAAATTGCACAATTTTTTGCAGACTTTGTAAGCAAATGTAGAAAATTTTGTTTCGTTACGCAACAATATTGTGCTGTCAAAAAAATTATTTTGAGAAGATTTAATAAAACATGTATACAGGAGCGAAAATATTCTTAAGCAAATCTGAAACATTGCTCTTGAACAATTTCGAAACATCTTAAATAAACTCTTTACCCTATTGTAGAAATTGCATTTAAGATAAATAAGAATTCTAAAATGTTGGTTTAACAAAATTACGCAAAATTTGAGAATTAGTATTAAAATTATTTAAATTTTTTGTGGTAAAATTGAAAAAATTAAAACAGAAAAATGATAAGAACTTGTACAAATCCATTATTATTTTACATTTTTACTTGAAGTTACGGAAAATTCACGTTTTAAACTAACATTCTAACTAAAATATCATTTTTCTTAGCTTTATTTTGAATGATAAATTGTTTTTTAAGGTCGATAAACTTTACGAAAATTAAAAGTTAGATGTACCAGAAATTATTTTTGCCAAACAAGTTCCGTGACTTAAATTAAATCGGAATTATTTAAATAAATGACTCAAACTTACTTGTCACAGAAATCCTTAAAACTACTTAAAAACTAAAAAAGAATTCCTCTCGTTTCTCGCTCTTAATCTCTTAAATAATTTCTATTTTTCCTTAATTTAAGATTTTAGTATTATCGATTTTTATTTATTTGCATTCGTTTTGTCAGTACATGCTAATTGTTTCTGAAGAAAAACGAAATCGACAAAATAGAAAATATTGCAACAAAACTTTTTTTTACAAAACAAAAAAAAAAGAACTCAAATTGAAATCGAATAAATTTAATTATTTGAAATATGTAAATTAATCAGAGAAAAAAAAAGAGAGAGAGAGATAAATACAAAAGAACGAGAAAATAAGAACTTAAAGTATTTTATTTTCTTTATTGTGAGTTGCATCTTGAGGAATTTGATTCATTTTATTGTTAATTTATCTACTTAATTTGATTTGATAACAAAATTTTTTGTTTGATACTACTTACCAAAAAAAATCGATTTATATCAAAAAAAAAAATTACTTTTTAAGTAAAAATAAATTTTCTTGAAAAAATAAGTGATTTTAATCTTAATATAAATCTACTTCCTAATGGCACTTTTTCTTCTCTTTATTTTTTTTCTTGTTTGATTCTATTTAATGCTTTTAAACAAACAGAATAATAATAATAATAATAATAACAAAAACATGTTGATTAATTGCTAGTATTAAAAAATGACAATATGTCGAAACATAAGTTTCGATTTTTTCAAATGAATTCTAACATTTTTTTTTCTCTTCTACACAATTTTCTCACAGATAAACTAATGAATTGTTCGATTTAAAGTCGAATAAAACAAAAAAAGCTCGAGTTTATCTGATGATAGAATTAGTATTAATTTAAAAGATAAACTTATCTGATGAAATATTCTTAAATTAAATACTTTTGATTAATTGATCTTTAGAAGAAAAAGAAAAAATTAAGACATAAAAAAATATACTCGATATGCTTTTGTTTTGTGATATATCTTAACCTTGTGATATTTAAAATTTTTTTTTGATTAGCTTTAAGTATTATGTAAATAATAATGCAAAAAAGCAGAGCAGAAAGTTTAAACTTTGTTCACACAGTAAATTTATGCATCATGGAATATTTTCCTAGAGACAGTTAACTTTCAAGCTAAGTTGGATGTTTGAATAGAAGTAAACATCAACATTTACTGCAGATCCAATTTTTTATTTTTTAGAAAATCTTGTAAATTTAAATTTTTGTTACATGCATCGTATTAGACTTTGTTTTTGATTTGGGGGTTGTTTTTTTTAAACTAAATATATTACTAATGTTTCATGATCAAGTCCTTAGCTCGAAAACTCTGTTATTCCCTCTTGAATTATTTCATATAAAACTTTACCTTAATAGTGTCTCTTTCAAAAAAGTATCAAACTCGATTAAATTTGATTCGGTTTCAAACAAAATATCAAAAAAGTCCTCCATTTATTAAACCTTAAAATAGTTAGTCTCGCTTTTAAAATTGATCCTATTTTTCTTTAATAACAAAATTTTGATTTTTTTGTGTTCAAGGCGAGAAAATCTACATGGCTATGCTATTTTTTTAAAACCGACCTTTCTAAATACTGTCACACATAGGAGATAATCTAGTTTTGATTTCATTAGAGTGTTATTACTGCCTCAAATTCTGTAACGAAAACGAAATATTTGGTTTACCAGGTCTTAAATCATTGGTGATCCTGTTAAGGATTCCAATCGGAAATATGGTTCATAAATGGACTTGTTCTGTACACGAATCAGTCGGATTCCTAAAAAATTCCTTAATAAAAACTCTGAAAAATCTAGATCTTGAAGGAAAAGTATTGATTTAAAAATGATTCATTAGGTAAAACTATTTAGAAACTTTAAGCGTCCAAGATATTTCAAAAAAGACATTGATTTTTTATATTTTCTCATTTATCTTTATTCAGTACCAGTAAGGATTCTGAAGTTATATTTAAAGCCTTAAATGAATTTCGTCGAATAAAGTATAGAAAATTTCTATGACCCAAGACATAAAATTTTTAAAAATAGTTAAGAGTTTTCTTTTAAATTTAAGTAACAAAAAATTAAAAAAAAAAAAACACGCTTACAATAAAACGAGTCTTAGAGGGATCAAAAATTTGTGACTTTTAAATGGATACTTTAAGCAAAAAACTGCTTCGACCTTGTTAATTTCAAAAATTTTAAATTTAAAACATTTTTTGTTCAAATATTTCAAGTTTGGATTAATAAAAATAGTGTGAAAAATATTTACTTATTTTTTTTGTTGAAAATGTCCATAACATTCAATACTTTAAAATGAATAGATCGATTTAAAAAAGAAATTTAATACCATTAATTATAAGATTTAAGGTTTTTATTTTATTTTTTTATATTCATATTTGGGTCAAATTTAGCTTCAACTGTAAACTTTATTTGTAAATAAATAGCAACAACAACAACAACAAAAAGAAACTAACCCAAGAGAAAACGATAAACTTTTCTCGTCAATTTTTTTAAACTATTCTCTTAAATAGCGTTTTATGTATTAAAGTTTAGAGAATTATTTCGATCTAATTTTTGATATGTAAAAATGTTTTTTTTTAAAAGGGAAAAAAACGTTGGTTTCTTTTTTTGTTGTTTCTTCTCCGGTGTTTTAAGTAAAGTGAAGCTATTTAAATAATTTTTAGTTGATTTGACATTTTTAAGCTTTCGAATATATCTACAAAAAATTATTCGATTGAAATTTTATACACGTTTTTTTTTTCAAATCAATTTATTTGCTTAAGAAACAACAAAAAAAAAAGAATTTTAATCAAAGTTCAATTTAAATTAAATTTTAGATTTTGAGCCAAGGGTTTGATGCCTATAAAAAATCAAAGAGAATTTTTTGTTTTCAAAATGAAAACGTTATGAAAAAAATATCTTTTTGAATTGTGAAATAAATGCCTTATTCTATAAACAAACTAAAAAAGTTTGGGTAAATTAATCTATTCCAAAGCTACCTTCAAAGATTTAAATATTTGAAATTTTGAGTTTAATCTATTAAACGATGACTGAACAATTAAAAAAAGATTGCTTGAAATATTTATTTTTTTAGCTGGGTTTAAATAACGGGTGTTCATTAAAAAAATGATCTTTTATGTTTTGCACAAGAAATTAGTTCAAGCAAACCAAAATTGATGCAATGAACTTTTTACTTCAATTTATAACGAAACTTTATCAAAAGGCCATTGTTAAGTTCCGGTATATGATATTCTGGGAAATTTTTAGGGTGTTTTTTTGCTTTAAAAAGTTAAGTCAAAACGTACTTATTTTCGGGCTATTTATTTTTGTTTCACTTTAAATTCATCGTTTTCTTTGTCATTTTATTACGAATTTTTCTAAAATTTCAATTGCTACAATTTGTAACATTTTCGCCAAAAAATTTTTTTTTAATGGAAATTTTTTTCCAGAAATGACTTAGTTTGATTTAAAAAGTATTCTGTTCTCATTAAAATGGTGTATAATTCTTTACGATAGCATTTATTTAATCAAATCGTATTAAAAATGACATATAAGAAAATTTTTTTTTAAAGTATCTTTACAATAAAATATCATGCTTTACGTGTTTTAGAATAGCTGCTAAAAATTAAAAAATATTCCAAAAACTGCTCGTCGAGGTTTTATTTTTTAGCAAATAAAATAGTTAACGATTGGAATCAGCTCCCAAATGAACTAATTGAAGCAAGAAATATCAACTATTTTAAATTCAAGCTTGATGAATGGTTGTCGAAGCACATGGAAACAACTGCTACAGCTCAATAAAGCTCTGTTTGAGAAATTTTCCCAATTTGCTTCGAGTCATGCCAAAAACTTTCTCATCATGATGTTCTTGAAAATGTTTGTTGATATTGCTGAGACCGTACTTTCAGGTAAATCATTCCAACTTGAAGTAACTCGGTTTGTGAAAAAATTAAATCGATGTGAGCCTTTTTTATTAATTTCTCGTGTTAATTGTCTTAAATTTATTGTGGTGGGTTTGGCGAAATTAATACTACTGAGCATATTTATATCTTCATGTCCATTTACTAACTTATGCATTTGTATCAAGCCGCCCCTACGGCGTCTGTCCTCTAAGCTCATTAAATTAAGTTCTTTTAGGCGTTCCTCATATGGTTTAGATTTGATCGGTTTGATTAAAAATTAATCAAAGTTTTATTTTTGATTATTTATTTCATTTATTTAATTAATTTCAGTCTCATAGGAAATAAAAAAAAATAACTTGAAAATAGAAATTTGAAAAAGAGAATACAAGAAAAAATACTTATATAATGGACTTTCTGAATTATTGGAATTTTTGTTCAAAATTTTCATTCAGCGCTAAATTCGATTGCGTTTTGCATTCGATTTTTCCTTATTCAAAATTGAGCAATTTTTGATTTTGTTTTTAAAATTTTCAAAAAAATTACAGGGCTAATTGCCAGATAGTAATCGACTCTTAAGAAATATCTAAAGGATATAAAGTGACGCAAATGTTATTTGATATTCTTCAAGTCACTTGGATTCCAAAGGACAAATATTTTGTCATAAGTGTGTTACTTTAGCGAGACATGACGTGATTGATGTAATGAAAAAATAAACACTTTCTTAAAAATATGCTTTAAATTGAATTTAACAATTGAAAATAAATAAAAAGCTAATAAAACAATCAAAAAATATTTAATTTTGGATAAAAACTAAAAAAATTATTTTAGCCCTCACCCTTTGCCGAAAAAAAATTTTCAAGATTTTTAACATAACAGTATTCTTTTTTAATGTTTCTCTGTAATGCTCTGATAACTTATAATCTAATAATTTTCAGATATTGTAAGACCCCAAATAAAACAAAAAAATTCGTTTTTTTTTTTAAATTTTTTATTTAATTTTCTATTTTCTTTTGTTAAAAAATTGTGGTTTTTTAAGAGTTTTTGTTATTTTACCAGCCGAACGTCGTATAGTTTTACGTTCTTTATGATGTTCATGTGCTTTACGCTCTTCATCTTTACTTCTCATGGCCTTGCGACTCAAAAAGGTCATTTGTTTATTGCCTAGCGAATCACTTCTAAATACAAGTTCGTCTTCTTTTTGTGTTCCATTTTGTGATTTTGTATAAGCTAGACGACTCGCCAGTGGCAAACGTTTCATTTTATCATTTTTAAGAATTTGATCAGTACTTTTTCGATCGGAACCTTTACTATTCGAATACAAATCTAAGCCGTCTTTTAACTCGAAGAATTTCGGTTGTTTTTGACCTTGGTCTTTTTTTCTCTGTTCCATTTTTTCTTTCAAACGCTTTTCTTTTTGAATTTGTTTATATTGTTCTTTGACTGATTGTTTCCATTGATGTTCATCATCTGAACTAGACTCTGAATGTGATTCGGAATCGCTGCCTCCTTCCGACATGCTCTCTTCTGGTTCACTCTCTTCCGATGCCACTTCACTCACTTTCTTCTTTAATTTTTTCTCATTGACTTTTTGTACAACTGGATTCAATAATTTATACTCTTCCGAATTCATGTCTATTTGATAATTTGGATCTGTGAACAATTCGGCAAAACGTTTATCCTCCATTGGATTAAACAACGGCTTTTTGGCTTTGACTTTTGATTTTAATTCCTCAGATTCTTCAATTATACGTTTGGCTAGCTCAGTATTTACAATTGGTAATTTTCGTTGAACTTTAACTCTATTCTCACGCTCCTTTTCTAATTTCTCTTTGATCTTACGTTGTTTAAACTCTTCGAAGTTGAATGGTTCATTTATTAATTTAGCCTTCTTGTAAAGTCTTATGTCTATAAAATAGCCATGCATGTAGGCTCTAAGAACATTTGTTCCGATTAAATTAGCCAATCCTAATGTTTCTAATTCTTGTTTTGTTACAAATTTATAATCATCATAGACTGAACTAGTTGGATTTGATTCCAATTCTTCAGTTAAATTGTCCAAAAATGAGCACCATTTTGGAGCTGGTCCTATTGATGGTATGTAATAGACGAGAATTTTCGGCGATTCATTAGCCATGAATAACATACCACTGTTCGGTACGAGACACAAATTGTTCAAGCCTGTACCTGGTTCGATTGATGTGTACGGCTTACCTGTGTGTCTATCCCATATTTTACATACTCGTTTATCGATTGAGAATACTAAATCACTTTCTTTATGCCATCCTATGTCCTTAATTGGTAATTCGTATCTGTGGTCTTTAACTAACAATGGACGATTTGAACGTATGTCATACAACAAAATCTAAAAAAAAAATTTATTTATTCTTCTGTCAAAAAAAGGATCTATCTTTTTGGAAAACTTATATAGAATTATTAATTCAAGAATTTTTAAAAAAATTTATTTGCGATTTTGGATTTTAAAGAGAAATTTTTTAAGTAAAATAACCAAATCAAATTATCGTAAATTTACCGGTAATTAACAGATACAGATTAGGTGATTTTACACGATTTCATTAAAATTTTGGTAAAAAGTTCAAAAAAAAATCAGATCTTTGGCAAAAAAGGTAGTGTTGGTGACCGCGGCTGGACCGTCAAAATAGGTTTTGGCCGTATTGATGGCCGCTAGGGAAAATTATTTTTTATACAGTTTTAAATCAATCAGATAAATAGAAAAAGCGCAATTTTCTATCATAAAATACACTTAATATAAAAGAATTTTGACGGTTTAGTGACTGCCAGTCAATGCCATCAACACTAAAAAAGAGCTAAATTTTCAGAAATTTTTTAAAAATAAAATTTTAATATGCTACATAAAATTACACTGTAAATATTTGAGGTGTAATTTTTTCAACATTTATGCGTAAAATCACAAAAAATACACCTAAATGTGTAATTTTAAATTACACACTTTAATGTGTAAGATTTTAAGCTATATGATTGGTTGTTTTTCTGTTTATACACATAAACGTGTATTTTTTTACACTTATATGTGTATAATTTCAGTTCAAAATTTTTACACAGCAAATATTTACAGTGTACAGTAAAAATTAAAACTAACTTGTACAATTATTTTTCTTTCCACTTCCTTTAAAGTTAAGTTAAAAAAATAAGCTAGTTTATTTTAGTGTTGGGGGCCGGCCATGCGGCCATACGGCTGGTCCAAAATTGATAATGGCCGTGGCCGTGGCCGCCAAGACGGCCGGTACTTTCTACGGTCCATGGCCGTATTTTGGACCGGCCGTTTTTTAGACCGGCCACTTTCTGAAAAAAAATGTTTGAAAACTGATAGACAGAGTCACTCATCCGAGCACTTTAGGAAATAAATATTTTTGTTCTGAAATAAAAAATATATCTTTTTCGAAAAAAATAAATGACAAAATGGTCAAGAAAACGATCCAAATAATTTTTAAAAATTATTTATATTTTTAAATATAATATTGGCCCGTGGACCGGCCGGCCAAAAATGGCCGTCACCCAACACTAGTTTATTTTGATTGTTTTCTTCAGAGGAAAGGGAAAGGAAGAAAATGCAAACTAAATTTAAGTGATAAAATTTAAAACTAGAATATTTTTGATTCATTAAGCAAAAATCTAAAAATTTTTGAATTTTTACTTTTTACATTTATTTAAAATTTTATGTTATGTAAAAGCATCTTAAGAGAATTGAAACAGTCAACTAACAATATTTCAAAGTCCTTTGAGCTGTCAAGAAATTGTAGATGTTTAATTGGGTCTTTTGATTTGTTTTTAAAAAAATGTCAACTTATATTATCAGAAATTTACTGTATTTAAGATAATTTTTTTTTTGACTCAATTTCCAAAAAAAAATTTAATAACAAAATTTTATTGAATTTTTTTCTTTAATAAATTGGAAAAATATAAAATGATATTATCTCAGTTCCCATATTATCTCAATTAAATCAGAAAAATTTTATTTTTGAATTTGAAACAAAAAAAAACGAATTTTACTTGAGTTATTCGAGAGTAAACGATTATACTATTTCACCATAAATACTTAAGTCTTTATTAGAATTTAAGGGCTTAAAAAATTTAAAAAAAGACAGCTACCACTTTTCTTTTTTGAGTAAAATTGTAGATCAAAAAAATTTAATTGAAAAAAAAACTTGAAAAAGTAAATTTACTCGTCTCTAACAATAAAATAACATCACAAGAGTCACTTATTAAAAACTTAATTATAAACTTTTTTGAATAATAACTTACATGTCCAGTTGAAGTACCAACGGCTAAATTAAGACCATCTCTAAATTTCATAGACGTAACGGCACATTTTTTATTATTTTTATCAGATAAATCCTCGAATATCGAATCAACAGCACAATTAAGCATTCCAATTTGTTTAGGAGCACGTGGATCCCAACACTCGACAATGCCATCTGTATTACCACAAGCAAAAAGCTCATGAACAGGATTAAATTCACAACAATTATTTTCTATTGTACAATTAGACGTGAGACTTGTTTGAAATCTGCCTTGCTCTAAATTAAAACGATATATTTCGTTACTTGCACCGACAAAATACAAATCACAAGTCGAATAGTTATAGTCAAAATCACGTCCAAATTTAGGTATTCGAATTTTAAAATATTTACCATATTGAGCATGAAATTCGACATAACGATCATTATGTAAAAATACGGCCTTTGAATAATCATCAGACAATATTTTGTATTTTACACATTCTGAATCAAAACATCGCTCAAATTTCATTGAATATTGTGACACATCAAAACATTTGACTCTTGGTTTATAAACACCCGAGGCAAATATGTATTGACCATCGGGCGAGATTTCTACTTGATTACTAACTATTGGCATATCAAAATCTTGAATTAATTCAATTCTATCTCTTAATTCGGGGTCTTTTTTAATCAAAGAGCGTCGTTTACGATCGCTTATCCACTTAAAAATGAATTTTTTAAGTCGAATTTTTAGTCTTTAAAGATTAATCAAGTGAAAAAACTTACATCTGGTAAGGACTTTCCGGCGCTAAGATTGTAAATTTTTACATTATTAGGTGATATTACTTGCATTTTAGGAACAAATGTCTAAGAGAATAAATTTTTTGGTTAATAAAGTAAAAACATGCAAATTTATTTTTGAATTTGAAATTAATTTCTTTTTATTTTTCAAAAAAGTTTTTGAAATGAGTATGATTTTCACGTTCATTCAATTTTTATAATTTGCATTTATAAATATTTTTTTATATTTGCATGTGCTTGAGTATTTTGAGCTTCATTTTTTTTGTCCGAAGAAAAAGAAAGCAAATTTTATCCCTCCTCAAATTTTATGAAGAATTTTAAAGCTGGTATTTGAATTATTGGAAAATTTTCTGGATTGTTGAGAAACTTTTATAGTTGTCCATGATGTGTGCATACATTATTAAGCAATCACATCATAGACAGGCTCAAAGAGAAATCTTAATTTCGGTTTTATATAATTATTGGAAATATTTTTCTTAAAGCTAAAATTTCGGCTTCAATGTTTTATTAGAACCAACAAAAAAAATTGAAACTTGCGTTGTAATTAGTAGTCAAAAACTGTAATAAAAAAAAAGATTTTATTTAAACATTTGAAACTAAATTTCTTTAAACTAAAAGCCATTATTTTGAAAAAATATCAAATATACATATTCATTTAGTTTATTATCAATTTGCTCAAGTAATTTGAATAAGTCTAAAGCCAAATATCTTAATTTTTTTACAAAAACAACACCGTCTTTGAATCAATCGAAAAATGGGACACAATTTTTTTTGAAATTAAATTCGAAATGACTTAGATGGAATGATAATTTAGATGGAAAAATTCTTCCGCTTCCAATAGGTTTTTTTTGTTGATAAAGCTGAACAAATATTTTTTTAAAATTTAAAACAACTTTAAACACTCAGTGAACCCCTTTATATCAGCCTTATAAACTAGCTTCATTTTTGGAATTTTGCATCTTTTAAAAAATAAGCAATAATTTAATAGCGTGGTTGCTATTAAATAAAAATTAAAACAAAATATATTTTAAGAACTTTTATTGTTAAAGAAAATAAAATCAAATAGCTTCTCTTTAAATAGAGAGAAACAGCGTGAGTGGGGAAGTGAGTAACTGAATAGGTGAAGGGGTGTTACAGTAATTTACAAGAAATGCTAGAAAAAAGAGTATAATGAAAGCTGTAAAGATAAAATAATTTTCAAATTTTTCAGTTATCATATCAAGATAAATTTATAAGGTTTTGTTTGATTATTTTTACTGAATTATTTTTTCAAATTCGGACTAAAATATCCAAGCTTTGGAAAATCCGAGTCTGAATTCTTATGCTTGGTCCACATTATCATGACTATCTACTTTTTTTTTTTTTAAACTTTTTTTAAAGTTTTCTTTTCGAATTTTTACATTTTCTAAAATACACTGATTTGATAAAACGAATTTTTGTGACGAGATTCTTCACGCAATATGAAAGCATGCATTTCTATTAGATTATGATCATAGTTTCTAATATATTTAATATCCTTCAAGTTAGAATCCTAATTTTTTTACAAAAAATACAAAATTACACAAATTGTGATGCAATGAAAAAAAATGTCTAACGTTATAAAATTCCTTTTATTATTAAAATTAATAGGATGTTATTATAATAACGGGTACCCAAAAATGCTTGTCAGTTTTTTCTAATGGTTTTCGGATCTTGATAAAATTATGAAAATTTACTATCTTATACAGAATTTTGTCTAGTTTCCGAAAATAACAGGCTTAAAAAAATTTTTTTTTTTAATATGAACCATCCTCGTTTTTGACCAGTCAGTCCTCGAAGGTTATGAAAGTCGGGGCAACACTTTTCATATGTCATTTTGTGGAGAGTAAACTCCTGGTTACAATGAGCTATTGATCTTAATTTTATGACGATTTTTAAAAAAAATATTTTGAAAAAACCTCATAATTTTCACATATTTTTAAAAAGAGAATTTTAAGGAAAATTGCTATTTTTCTAAATAACTTTTGATGTTTATTACTTAAAATTTTGCACAGAAATTCCCCAAAATCAGCGGATTTTTTTTCAGATTTTCACTAATTATGGGACATTATCCAGCAGAGCATATTAAAGCTTAAATTATGAGCTTCAATTTGATATACAATACTTGATAGTTTTCAGAAAAAAAAATTACTGATAATTTTTAAGAGATTAATTTTTTTAATTATTGTTTTTTAAATTAATTTGTGACAATATGCACTTTTCTCTACTTATACAGTCAGACCTCGATTTTGTAAACTTTCAAGGGAAAACGAAAATAAGTTTACAAAATCGAAAATACACAAAATTAGTAAAAATAAGTATACATTAGTTCTAATATAAATGTAAATTCAACCGTAACTTTTGAGCGTAGTCGTAACCTGTCTTAATTAGCCTTAATTTTTATTTTTAAGATGTTTGATCTATGGTTAGAGTTGAGGTCAAAAGTTACGGTTGACGTTACATCTATATATTAGAACCGTTTTACTAGTCAAATCATCAATTAAAAAAATACTTCCATTTTTTTGTTGCCTTAAAGATCATGTTGATGAAATTAGTCTTTTAAAAAATGCAGGTTCTTGTTAATGAAAAAGTATTTTAAGGTTATGAGAAATGGTCGAAAAAAAGCTTTAACAGACTCAAAGATTTGCATGCTAAACCTTTTTCGCTTTGAAACTTTTTTCAATTTTTTTTTATAAATATTAATCATAAAATAATAACTAATTTTGAAATTCTTATTTTCAACATTTAAATTTAGATCTTGTAATTGCATGCATACATTCAATCCAATATGAAAAGTACCTAAATCATCATTTAAAAGATTTCATAATAATTCATATCTCTATGCACACATTTTAAGCTTATTTTTGCTATTACACCAACAAATTCTATCTTTTTTTTTTCTTTTTGTATGATTCAAAATTTTTATTTAATTTTAATTTAGAATTTTAATTTGAAAAAAAATAAAATAAAACGAAAATGTTAGTCACTATTAAGACATTATCTAATTTAACTTTCAAAATTGATTTAAATCCGACGGATACCATTAAGGAAGTTAAAGAAAAAATTCACAAAGAGAAAGGCGATGATTATCTAGTTGAAAATCAAAAATTAATTTTATTGGGAAAGGTTTTGGAAGATGGTAAGAGCGTTGGCGAATATAATATAAATGACACAAGTAGTATAGTTTGCTTTGCTACTAAACCTAAAACTGCTACGACCTCAGCTGCCACTACTTCGACTGCCGCACCGACTCCTACTCCGGCTCCTGCCCCAGCACCAGTTCCAGTTGCAACACCGACTCCAGCTCCAGTCGCTCCATCCGAACCAACCCCTGCCGCTCAACCTCGACTTGGCGACACCGGTCTCGTTGTCGGCGAAGATTATGAACGTTCAGTACAAGAAATGATGAATATGGGTTATCCAAGAAGTCAAATTGAAGCAGCTATGAGAGCAAGTTTCAACAATCCTGACAGAGCTGTCGAGTATCTTTTATCAGGTAATATACCAGCTTTTGAAGAAGGTGAAGGAGGCGAAGAAACAAGTGGCGATGAGACAGCAAGTGAGGGTGGTAGAACTCCAGGTGGTGAAGATCCATTAGCATTCTTAAGATCCCAACCTCAATTTGCACAAATGAGAACTTTAATACAACAAAATCCGTCACTTTTAGCTCCTCTATTACAACAACTAGCTCAAACAAATCCTCAATTATTACAAGTAATCAACGAAAATCAAAATGAATTTTATAATATGATCAATGAGCCTTTGGAAACTGAGGGTACTGGAACAGGAGCTGCAGGTCGTACACCAGCAGCGCCAACTGGAGGAGCTGCACCACCACCAGGAACCAGTTTTATTCAAGTTACTCCACAAGAAAGAGAGGCTATTGATCGAGTAAGATTAAAAAAATTAGATAAAATTTTTTAAAAAAATATATAATAATTATTTTTTTAAAATTATAAAGTTAAAAGCCTTAGGTTTCCCAGAAGCAATGTGTATACAAGCGTATTTTGCATGTGAAAAAAATGAAAATTTAGCCGCTAATTTTTTGCTTTCTCAAAATGATGATGATTTTAATTAAAATTTTAAGAAAAAAAAAATTTTTTTTTTAATAAATAAATTGTTCTTAATTTAATAAAAAATAATAATGATAATTAAGTTTGTTTATTTTTTTTTTGGGTCTAAAAAATTTGGTGATACTTTAGAAAGAACAAATTTAATTTTTTTGTGATTTTTTTTTTTTAATTTTTTAAATTTTTTTTTAAATTTAAAAAAAATAAAAAGACTCAGATCCTTGTGATCTTTAAATATTAAAAAATTAAAAAAATATAAAATTTTTTTTTGGTCTTTCTCTTTACTTTTGTTATTCTAACCGTATCGTTTATCATTTCCTTTGATAATAATAAAAATTATTAATTAATTAGTTTTTTGTTTTAGATAATTTTTAATGATTTTTTAGATTCATGGAAAAAAATTCCGGTTTGAAAAATTTTGGAATTTTTATATCCGATTCGATTATATCGATAAAAATGGTAAACCAACAGACTTGGTTGCCGGGTTGGTTTGAAAAATAAATTTGAAAAGGATATAGGAGACAAAAATCAATTTACAGAATTTACTTTTTGACCTATGATTTTTATATGTCATTTTAGAGCTTAGACTCTTAGGAACAATATTATGTAATCTTTTTGTCAGTGAGATGTTCCGTTGTTTTGATATGTTCATTTTAAGCAAACATACTTAAAATCAGACTTTTTAATTAATTAATTTTTTTGGAAATTTTTTAAACACAAGACTTAAAAAACTTTTTGAATATTAAAATTTATCCTTTTTTCTATTAGGGAAAAAAAATTTAATATCATTTTGTAACAACGCAGCCAGGAATTTTTATTTAAAGAAAGAGCTATTTTTCTAGTTTTTGTTTAAAATGAAACCTCAACCCAGTTTTTTTTTTGATTTTATGATTGATTCTAGTTTGCTTTTTACTGTTTCTTGGATAGTCTTGGAAACGTATTGCAGTTTTAATATTCCTACCCCTATGTAAAGGGTTGGTACATGTGCAATACCAACCCTTTATTGGATCTAAATCATCATTATTATTTGAAAAATTTATAAAAACATTATAAAAAGCAGAGGACGAATGTCGTGATTTCATTTTAGCCCTAAAGAGGTTGCTTTCTTCCTTTAGAAAACTGAATCTTGTCTAGTGAGATCTTTTCAAATTAAACAAAATTTTATTTTTTCTGATTTTCGTTGGTCAAAAAAAGTTGTGGTTTAGTGGGACGTTTCTTAGCAAGGTTTTACGGTAAAATGCTTAATGAAATAACAATTTTATGTTTAATCCTTAAAATAAAAATAATTCTGGGTTAATTTTGGTAACTTGGTTGATAAAAACTTATTAACCAAGACAAGAAAAATCATCAAAAATGCAAGATTGGTCAAATGTCAAGTCAAAGTTTAACTTCTACTTTCAAAAATACTTTTTGAGGATAAAAGTGTTAGTTTGATTAAAAAAAAACATTCGGGAAAGTCCAAACCAAACTTTCAAAAGAAATTTTTTTTTTAAAGTCAAAGTCAGACTTGACCTTTTGAAAAAGTTTGTTTAGTTTTTTCTTTGTTTATCTAGTCAAAGTCGAATTTTTACTAAAAAATATAAAAATTAGCATCTTTGTCGATATAAGGTTGGGAAAAGAATAATTTTTAATGTTTTTAAAATTCACTTGAAAATTTTTGAAATGATCAAGAAAACTTATGAAAATTTATGAAAAGGCCTGAAAAGATTTGAAAGGATTTGAACATTTCTGAACGTTCAGATAAATCGGATGAACAAAAACGTTCATTTTTGCAGGACCAGGGTAGTATATTCCGAGATCCATCAAATCATGACCATATATGTATTTGAGGAAATCACAATAAGGAATCAAATTAAAATATTTTAGGTCAAGGTCTCTAAAAAAAATACTTGAGCTAATTAACACTTAATTTATACAAAACTCTTAGAAAGCTTTTTCAAATATAAACTTGTGTATGAACTAAGACTTTTTGAACGAAAAATTTGACTGAGAACAACAAGTAAACAAAAAACTCAATAATTGAAATATTTCATGTGCCTTAAACACGTGACTCACCAAACAAAAAAAAGCTAAATTATAAATTTGAAAATTGAGTGTTTAAGTTGAAAAAAAAAATTTTTTTTTTTCAAAGAATAAAATTAAGATAATATTAAATAAAATATAAATTTGTTATTAGACTAATTTTTTTGTTCTCAAATCCGATCAGATGCAAGTGAAAGAATTTCTTTTTTTTTTTTATAAATTCAGCCTTTGTGACTTTACGTAATAGTTATTAAATTTAGGTTAAAATTAGTTCAAAAGTCACAACTGATTTCACAAACATTTCGTTATTTCTCAACTACTCAAATAAGAAAACATGGTGATTACGAGTGGCAAGATCCCAAATCAGAAGATGAAGTGTAAGAATTATAAAAAAAAATATTCAAAAAAGAAAAAAAAAATTTTTATTTTTTAAGAGTAAATATAACTTATGTGCTTAGAGACGGTACAAAACAAAAAATCCGAGGCAAAATTGGAGATAATATTCTCTACTTAGCTCATCGATATAAAATACCATTAGAAGGAGCATGTGAAGCCTCGCTAGCTTGTTCAACGTGTCACGTCTATGTTGACCCTAAACATTTCGATAAATTAGAAACACCAAAAGATGAGGAAGAGGACATGTTAGACTTAGCACCTTTTTTGAAAAGTAATTCTCGACTCGGTTGTCAAATTATTCTCAACAAAGAACTTGAAGGAATGGAATTGACTCTACCACAAGCCACAAGAAACTTTTACATTGATGGACATGTACCTGAACCACATTAAAAAAAAAAACAAAATAAAAAATAAATAAAATAAAAAAATTTATTTTTAAATCTCAATTTTAATAAAATTTTTTGAATATTTCTTTCAATTCGTTGACTTTTTCTTTTTGAGTGACACTTATTGAAAATTCATCGTAAGCTGGCGATCCCATAGGGACTTGTGTATTTCTAAAAATCATTTTAGAATCGCGTAAGGTTCTACATGATGCATGAAATTCTTTAACACAAGTCTCTTTAAGAATAAGTTCTAAATTTTTCGAATTAATTCCAGCACCTGCTATGACTTGGAGTGTTTTACTCATACTAACTAACTCTTTAATTATTTCTCTACCATCGAAAGCGTTGCTTCTCAATCCGGAGGTTAATAATTTATCAAATCCGAAATTTTCAATTTGAATAAAACAATTTTTATGATTTGAACAAACATCAAATGCTCTATGAAATGTTGTTTTAACGCCATGAGGTATTAACTTCATAAATTCATTAACGACGGACTCATCGACTAAACCATCTACAGTCAAAGCACCGAAAACCACGCCATCACTCCCGAGCTCAATTAATTTTTTCAAATCTTCAAACATTGTTTCCAATTCTAGATCACTGTAATTGAAATCACCTGGTCTACATCTAATCATAGAATGAACTTTAAACTTTCGCTCAGGATCTCTCTCGTCTAAATATTTTCTAACTGATTTGAAAAGTCCATAGCTCGGCGTTAAACCACCTTCGTTTAAACTAGAGCATAATTCAACTCGATCAGCACCGCCTTCATAAGCATTAATAACTGACTCTAATGAATCGACACACACTTCCACTTAAGTGAAAAAAAAAATTAAATTTTTGGCAATTTTTTTTTAATTTTTGTCTTTTTAATAAAAAAATTGAAATAGTTTTTCATTAAGAAAAGAGAATGTCATTTTGTCTTCAGTTTTGAAAAGAATAAAAAAAAATCTTTTTAGAAATAAATTTTTATTGGAAAAATTATTTAAGCAATTTAAATAAAGTTGGTAAGTTAGATTATTTGTAATCCTCATAGATTAAGAAATTTTGTTTCAATTTATTTCTAATCCTTAATTTTTATATATTTTTTAATGGAGATCTTTAGCTTAACTTTGTTAATTACTCAGTAAGATAAGGTCTGATACGCCCAAAAGATTTTAAAATAATTTAAAAATTATTTTTTAAGGCTACGTTAGTAAAAACAAAAAAATCGAAAATACACAGTTTGAGTTAACTGCATTCAATTGAGATCTAAAAACGTTTGCATAACAAATCTCTTTAAAAAATTTTGACATTTGAAAAAAAATTCAAGAGAATATTGGATCGTTTACATAAAAGTGAATGGAATCGTATTACAATTTTTTAATCCAATTGTATAAATTTCAACAGTTTTTAAGTATCCATAAATCTCTTTTCTCTCTTTCTCTAACAAATGATAAGTATCTTTTCAAATAAATAGAAAAAATAAAGTATAGATCACAGTTATACAATTAGATTGGATTATTTTGAAAACTAAGTTGTTCAATTTGCCAAGACTTTTTTATTTCAAAAATGAAAAAAACCGACTTAATATTAGACTGAAAGGTAGAATTATCTCTCGTTTTCTCTCTCTCTCTGTGGAAAATAATCTCTAATTTTTTTCCCATTTCACACAGTTTTAAGATTTCAAGTAGTGATATAACTTCAACAGCTTTTTATTTGTTGCCTATTTTATTTTACAATATTTATTTAAAAATAAAAAACTAATTTACAATTTTATTTTTATTATTGTTGTTATTATTTCTCAAAAGAGATGAAAAATTAGTTAAGTAATAAATTTTGGAGGAAAGAAAAAAACCAAATAGCTGTAAAATCTACCTGAAAATGAATAAATTAATAACATTTTTCTATTTTTCGTACTATTTTCTCAAATGAAATCATTCTTAGCTGTTTTCACTGTTTATGATTTAAATCATTTTTTAATGAATGAGCAAATGATCATCGATTTTTTATTTATTTATTTTTTAATTTAATTAAATAATTAGAGAAATCGAATTGTAAAATACCAAACATTTGTTTTTATCGCTTCAACTATCTCTCGCTTCACAGCTAATAAATAAATAAAATTTAGTATTTAAACTCTTTTTACTCATGATCTATTTCATAATATTTTAACTTTATTTAGATTATTCAATAATTTTAATAAAAAATTAAAAAAATATGCAATCTTTGAGAAATAAAAGAAGAATTGAATTTGATTCACCTGAATCTAGACCTTTAATTAAAAGAAATTTAAGTATTCAAATGCAAGATGATTCACCTGTTTTGGCACAACCTAAAAATTTGTTCACTTATTTCGACGAAAGTTCATGTGATAGTGGATTTGGTCAAACAAATGAAGAACAACTTAGTGATGAAGAAAATTCACAAATAAATAATTTATTGGAAGAGTCTTTCAAATTAGAATTAAATGATTCATTTCAAAGTGATTCCGAATCTATTTCATCATCAAAAGACAGAAATATCGAAAGAGTTTTGGAAGAACCATCAGAAGAAAGACTCATTGGTGACATGTCAAGATCACATACATTACCAATACTTACTAAATCAAGACATAGCGATTTAGCATCAATTGAACCAGAGACACTAGTCGATTTAATAAATGGTAAATACAATGACAAAATTGGAAAATATTTAATTATTGATGCAAGATATCCATATGAGTTCAATGGTGGTCACATTTCACAAGCACAAAATGGTTATTTTAAACAAGATTTAATTGAACAACTTTTCAATCAACCAATACAAAGTGAAAATGGCAAACCAGTTGTTCTAATATTTCATTGTGAATTCTCTATTGAACGTGGTCCAAAATTAATGAGAGAATTTCGTGAAAGAGATCGTTCTTTAAACAAACACAATTATCCAAATTTATTCTATCCAGAAATTTATTTACTAGAAGGTGGTTATAAACAATTTTATGAGTTGAACGATGAATACTGTGAACCAAAAGCCTATATTCCAATGTTACAAGATCAACACAGAAATGACATGAAATTTTTCAGAAAGAAATCAAAAACATGGGAATTAGAAACAAGAAGAACTAAATGTTTAAATAAAATGAGGCTTGATTTTTGAAATTTTTATTTTAATGTAAATATCCGTTATTGTTCTAAATTTTTTAAATTAAATAAAAAAATAATAAATACATAATATTCAAAATATTGTTTTAAAACAAAACCTAGAGTAAAAAAATCTAATTAGGCTTTTGAGCTTTGAAATCAATAAATGGTTGATATTTGAAAATCATCAAAGAAACCTTCTTTATCTTCAAAACCATCTTCTCAACTTGGTTGAATCCATTCAAAATTAGTAAAACCCGCTTTTTTAAAACTTTCAACATAGATCTCTTGATCCCAATAAAAATAAGTTGCTTCGAATAAAAATATTTTATTCCTAGTATCGTCATCATAAAATTTCATCATTGCCTTATTTTCATCATGTTAATAAATCTCAAAACCATCCTTCAATAATTTATCATTATTTGGTGGCACAAAGAAAGCGTTAGGTAAATAACCACAACCATAACCACCAGGTTAAACTGTATTAATCAAGATTTATTGGATGCAAATTTACACGATTACATTCAGTTTAATAAAATAATAGTTTGATTAAATAAAAAAGAAGTTAATAGAATAAAAAATGTAGCAAAAAATTATAAATTTGCTAATTCAAAGCTTTTTTGTTTGAAAAACGTCATTTAGAAGTTCCGGAACCTGAAGATCGAAAAATAATAATAGAGAAGCTCATAACTTTAGACATTTTAGAGCAGATTTCACTCTTCATAGAATAAAAGAGTCTTACACTTGGTCGAATATGCTTTCTTTTATAAAAAAGGTAATTAACCAATGTGCAATTTGTCAAACAAATGGAAAAGCGAAAATGCAATTCCACCCAGCACTGGTAACAGAAGTTTCTAAGATATTTAAAAGGGTTTCAATCGACCTAGTCTTTGGATTAAATAAAACGAAGGATGGCTTAATAGGAATATATTTAAAAATTATACTTTCTTTTCAACTTAAGAGTCGATTACTGATAGCCTAATGGTCGGTGTCGTTAAATAGAGGATTTGATTAATTAGCTCACCAAGTTAATTCGAGGGACCGATTTCAAGGGGCTCCAGAAAAATAAAAATGAATAAAAAACGCTGTAATACGCCTTATTTTGTTTGTTTCTCTGGCGTTTTGTACCGTTTTTAAGTTTTTGTTGAATTATCGCAAAAAAATACACTAGAAAAAAAGTAAAACAGAGATTACTACGTAAATTTCAAGAATTTTAGAAGCGTTTTTTAAAAACAACAAGAAAAAAGCCTTTATTTCAATTATTATCTTATTTTGTATCTATAAAAAAACGGTGTTTAACTAATTTTTTCAAAGCGTTTTTTTTAAAAAGAGAAAACTGATTATTTGAAATTTCTTTTACAGTTTTTGTTGTCGTTATGCTGTTTTTTTTAACGTTTTTTAACATTTTTTTGGTGAGAAACATGGAACATTCTATAATGTTTTTAATTATTTAAGTTAAATGATATTTTATCTGTTTTTTATTAATTTATATTATTTATGAATTTTTATATTCTATGACTCAACTTTAATGCTGAGTTTCTTAAATATTAATTAAGGCGAATTATTATAAATAATCGCTCCATTTTTATTATTAAATATCAAAATAAAAATAATAAAACAACGATCCACTTTAACTATCCACAAGCCTCACAGGTGGTAGCAGCGAAGTGAAAGCAGCAATTGGGAATTCAGTAACATTGTATGTCTGGTTCGACAAATCAAGATTTGGACAAAGCTTTCTTTTCAATCATTAGCGATTTTGAAAATACATTGAGACTAGACGATACAACTTTGGATGAAGCGGCAGTTGACAGGAAAATACTGGATCATGCAGAAGTCCAGAAAAAGTTTTTGGAACAGAAAACAAAGGAAATCGTGGACCAAATGGATTAAGTCTCGATCAGAAACTTAATGATTTCTTCAATAATTTGAGGGGACAAGTAAATGCTCCCGGTCAACAACAAGGCGGAATAGCACCCCAAGGGGTCATTCAGGCCCAAGCTCAAGCCGTAAACCAGATTCAAACTCAAAATGAGTTGATTTATCCAATAGCTGCATTAATAAATGAACTCAGAATGAATAACTCTGTTCCAAGGCTTACCAAAGATGAATTTCGGTAATCAACCGACATTTAGTGCGAAGTACACTGAAAATGTTGAAGAATGGATAAGGATAAACTTAAACTAAACAGAGTAGACGGACAATAGCTGGTCGAAGTAGCGAGCTCTTATCTGAGAGACAAAGCGGAAAGGGCCTACTTACAAGCATCTCAAAAGCTTCCAAATATGAATTGGGACCAATTCAAAGAAACAATGATCAAGTCCTTTAGAAGAAGAGACCAAATAGAGGTAAATATGACCAAATTTCGGAGTCTTTCGCAAACTGGAGACTTAAAAGAATATGTTGATGAATTTAATTCCTGTCTCCTTAATTTGAAAGAAGAATGGCCTGAAGCTTTTAAAATTGAGTTTTTTAGAAATGGTCTAAAACCAATTATTAGGGCGGGTGTAATGGCATCGGAGCCTAAAACCTTACAGGACGCCATAGAGGAAGCAAAATTGCTATATTATTCAGGAAGGGATTCTTCTGCACAAAGACTCGATATTAATAGAGTCGAGAATAGAAGTAAAAAATTAATTAAGTGCCATTATTGCCATAAATTGGGGCACAAAGTTAAGGACTGTAGGAAGAATCTTTATGAGGAGAAAAATAGAAAGGAACCCGAGGTAAAACAAGTTGAAAGAGGCCAAGAATTTAATAATAAGAAAAACATACACAGTGTAATAAAAGTAGGAAACCAGAAAATATTTCTTCTGTAGAAGTAGAAGAGGTAGAAACTAGTAATATAGGTATAGTTGACCTTGATCCGGAAGTACATATTCGGAGGATAAGAAACGACCTGGAAGTAATTAGAGGAGAAGCATTTTTAGAAAGAAATGAAATACCGAAACAAGTAATATTTGATACAGGTGCAAAAAGATCGGTTATTTCGGAGGAAATAGCTAGGGATTATGGTATTAAGTCTAGTAATACCAAAATAAAGGCCGTAGTGGCTGACCAGGAAACTTTCAGTACATTTTTAACAGAGCGGACTAGAGTAATATTCAAGGGACATATATCGGAAATAGAATTTTTTATACTGCCAAGAGCAGACGTCTTATTGGGAATTGATTGGTTCGTAGCAAATGGGGCTTCAATAAACCCTCGGAAACGTCAAGTTTGGTTTGAATCATCGGTGTATACAGACAGCAAAACGTCAGAATTTGATTTTTCTGAAGACGAAATGGAAGTAATGCTGACTGATCAACTTGACGAGATTGAAGATATTGAATCAGATTTGGATGGATGGGATTTCCGGCCAAATGAAAAAGTGAAATTTGAAAATTTTGAACTATTGAGTTACGAAGAAAATAAAGAAGCGCTTGAATTATTGGAATATAATAAGGAGCTATTTGCGACAAGTCTTGATGACCTAAAAGAGCCAAGTAATTTACAGCCTTTAGATATAAAAACTACAATCGATACTCCTATAAGGTTGAGGACTTATAGGGTCTCACACCATGAAAGAGCAATTATAAAGGAAGAAGTAGATAAATTGGGCATCACAAGTCTGTCTCACAAATAAACCAGATGGATCAAGAATTGATATTGACTATAGGCAGATAAACAATATCACTGTTCAAGATCCATTTCCACTTCCCCGATTTGAGGACATATTTGACATTTTAGGAGTGGCGATGTTTTCTCATTAATGGATTTCAAATCAGGGTATTGGTAAATTTTGATGGCAATAGGGGCCATAGCTTTAAAAGCCTTTACTACACCGGATGGACACTATGAATTTCTTAGACTTCCGTTTGGCTTAAAGAATGGTCCTAGCTTCTTTAGTAGAACGATGGTATTTTTGTTTAGAGATATCAACTCTGTAGTGGTATATATTGACGATATCATTGTGTTTTCTGATAAAATTAAAAATCACCTAGAAGCTCTTAGGAGAGTATTCGAAAGATTAAAGAAAGCGAATCTCAAAATAAGTTTTAAGATATGTAATTTTTTTAAAGATACAATTAAGGTCTTAGGTCACATAATCTCAGGTGGAAAAATCATGATGGACCCAGAGAAAATTGAAGCTTTTGAAAATTGGCCAGTACCAAGCAAAGTGAAAAATATTAAGCAATTTTTGGGTCTTTGCAACAGCTATAGAAAATTTGTAAAAGATTTTGCGAAACTGGCACTACCATTTACAAAATTAACTAAGAAGGACGTCAAGTGGGATTGGACAGAAAGTTGTCAAAAAGCTTTTGAAGAATTTAAGGAAAGCTTACATCGTATACAGTTTTAAGAGCATCTGTAATGTCTCGAAAATTTATTTTATACACTTACGAATCCGGACTCAAACTTGGAGCTATTCTTTGCCAAAAAGATGAAAATGGAATCGAGTATGTCTGTGCTTACGCTTCGAGGCCTTTAAAAGGAGCTGAGCTTCACTATGGAATTACAGAAAAGGAATGCCTTGCTGTCGTCTGGCCTGTTAAGAAGTTTAGAATTTACTTGTACGGTAATATTTTCATTCTTGTTACAGACCACTCAGCGTTGCTTTGGCTAATGAAAAAAAGGGATGCAAACGGTAGATTGGCAAGATGGGCTATTCGTCTGCAAACTTAAACTTTGGAGGTAGTCAATCGAGCTGGAAAAAAGCACCTTAACGCAGATGCTTTGAGTAGAGCGTTTGCCGTGTTCGAAGAATTAGATGAAGAATTAGATACGGATAGATCAATTAAAGAACTCGACCCATGGGAAGATGAATTTTTACTTCAATTTTTGAGAACAGGGAAGTATTTACCAGGTTCAAGCAAGAAAGAATGTATGAAAATTGAAAAGAAGAAAGATAAATTTTCACTCCAAGGTGAAAAACTTATATAAGAAAAATATTGAGGACTGGAAAATAGTGCCTAAAATTAAAGATAGAGCTAGTTTAATCAAAGAAACACACCTGTTAGGCCACTTTGGAGCAGAAAAGACTTATAAAGATTTACAAAATAAGTATTACTGGAAAGGAATGTATCAAGATACACTATTCATAATATCTAATTGTATGAATTGTATACGGCATCAAAAAGTACCAGTATGGGACCATCCAGCAATGTCATTACAATAAAGGTAATGACGTTGCTGGATGCTCCTAAAATGCCATCCAGCAATGTCTTTTGACTCCCGTTAACACAAGATAGATATAAAGGCATCGCTGTGTTTATAGAACCCCTTACAAAATTTTTGTTTTTAAAGGCTATTAAATCTAAAACAGGAGAAGAATCTGCTCGTTGTTATTTTAAATTCGCATCAACTTTGGGCCTTCAAACCAACTGCTTTCCGACCAGAGAAAAGAATTTGATTTGAATGAAAAAGTTGACAATATGCTAAAACTGACAGGTACAGAGCGGCTAACAACCTCACCTTACCAACCTAGGACAAACGAGGGTACTGAAAGAGCAAATCAAACAATCATAAATTGCTTACGGAAACACGCTGAAAATAAGGCGAAAGATTGGGATAAATGGCTTGATTACATCCAACTGGCATACAACTCCTGAATACATTCGAGTACGGGTTTTACCCCGAACTCATATTTGGCAGAAAAATTAATGGTTTTGAAAAATGGGTAGATGAAAAGGAAAATCAGCAATCATTAGAGCTATTAAGGAGAGCAATGCAAATGAAAAAACATGTATGAAATCGAAATACCAAAGGCTAAACAAAACATTGAGAAATCTCAAGAAATCCAAAGAAGAACGCAAGATAAAGAAAAGAACATTATCTTGGACTCTTTGGAACCTAAAACCAAAGTTTTTTTAAAAGTCTCGATGATTCAGGGTAAATTAGAACCACGATTTAGAGGACCTTATACTGTGGTTAGAAGAACTAGAAAAAGTAATTACATCTTAGCTAATAGTGAGGGTGTTGAAATGAAACAAAGTTAAACACTAAATAAACTTAAGATTGTCTCGAATACTGTAATTGATTATAACGAATTCTATGATATTGAAAAAATATTAAAAGATAGAACTCGACGAGGAATGAAAGAGTATTTTGTGAAATGGAAAGGTTTTTCAGATGAAGAAAATTCATGGGTAAAAGAATCATACTTTGTTTCTATGGATTCTCTAGACGAGTATCTGAAGGAAAAGTCAAAACAAGATACGATACCAATAAATAAAGTTAATGGGAATTTAAAGTTATCTTTTTACCACTTACTTTTGGTAAAACTATTGAAGGTTCGTTTGAATACTGTACGATCGATAAAAATAGTCCGAGATTTTCAGTTTCGAGAAATTGTGCCAGATCTTTAGAAGAGGTACAATTATTGGGATACAAAAATTATTTTGTAGTAGGAATGATCAAATATGCAGTCGATGGCTATTGTTATAAGAGTTCTAAAAAAGAAGTGAAAATCACAACTTTTAAATCATTCTTTGGAGCTAGATCAAAGAACAAAGATACATCATATGAAGTAATTTCAAAAGATGAATGCTTAGCCATGGTAATATCAAAGAAATGTCACAAAAATCAAATGATTTGCGACTGGGAGCGTTGTAGCTTTGATGGAGACGATATTTTGAATATAATTGGTTAAAGGAAAGAGTGTATGTCTCGTACCAATGTTCCACAATAAAAATTCAAATAAGAGGTAACTCCTTAACTGGTGGGCTTTTTGAGAGTGCAAATAACCAATGCACCGCGAAAGATCTTTATTGTCAAGTTGCCAAGTCGATTTATATTTGGAAATCTGATATAATTCACGAGTGTCCCTTAAGGTACGTTCAGGAAAAGAATTTCAAAATTGATGGATATTTGGCCATTACTGAAAATCAACCCTTCAAAATAGAGAAGAAAGTTTCATATTGTAATATTGGTTTATGGTCAACCTCAGAAGGACTGTACCTAACAGAGGATAAGTCGGCAGTCAACTTGCTTCCTTTAAACAACGACATCAATGTTGAACTGGATCTAATTCTTTCAAATGTCGATTTTAAGACTTATGGCCTACTTCAAATAATAAATAAACTATCTTGGAATGTTCATCAAAAGTACTGTATAGTGTTAAATATCATAATAAACGACTTTGAAAGAGAATACTGGGAATTTTCTTAGAATTAAAAATAGTACGATCATTTATAACAATAATGGGGAACTCGTTGTATCTAGATATCAAAAAGTTAACAAAATTGAGATCATTGATCAAGAAAAAAACTTCAAACACATCCAAATAAAGTTTAAATTAAATAATGAGTCCAGATACGGTTTCTTAACGAATATTGGAATAATAACTAATCAATCAGAAACATCATACTCAATGGAACCTATCTTATTTAGAATTTTATCAGAAAAAATCATAATTTCAAAACAGGAATTAAAGTTGATATCCTTGAATCTAATAGACAGGCTTATGAGTATATGTTTGTCATTGATTCATATAATTGTAGTTTGAAACTGAGTCATAATCCAGAAATCTTAAATAATCTTGATCTAAAGAAGGTAATCGAAAAATACATTGTTCCAAATGAAGATAAAATAATTATTCAGCCTGGGAAAAATGAAATTATTTGAAATTTCTATTACAGTTGTTGTTGTCCTTATGCTGTTTTTTTTAACGTTTTATAGCATTTTTTTGGTGAGAAACATGTGAAATGACACGCAGTCATAGAACATTCTAAAATATTTTAATTATTTAAACATGTTCTCATGGAACATTCTATTATCTTTTTAATTATTTATGTTAAATGATATTTTATCTGTTTTTTATTAATTTATATTATTTATGAATTTTTATATTCTATGACTCAACTTTAATGCTGAGTTTCTTAAATATTAATTAAGGCGAATTATTATAAATAATCGCTCCATTTTTATTATTAAATACAGTGGCGTATCTACGTGAGGCGAACTACGGCGGGCCGCCGTACATAAAAAATCTTAGGTGAGGCGCCGCCTCATATAAAAAAATAATAAATTTTTCAATTAGAAATTAGTTCTCTCCTTTTTTTTTAAAATTTAATTATAATTCTTAACAGAAAAGTCAGTTATTCTCGTTTTCTTTCTTTTTTTTTTAATAATTAAATTTCTAATTGCTTTATCATGATAAAATTTATAATTAGTCAAACATCAAATTATAAAACCGCCTCAAATAGTTAAACGCAGACTTGTACTCCTACCGCTAATACTAATCCTTCTTTATCATCGTCCTCTATAGTCATTTCAAAACAGTTTTACAATTTTATTTTAAATAAATTCGAGTCATCATGGCCATTCATTGAATTTTCGATTGACTAAGACAAAGGAAATTTTTTAGTCACTTGGTATTCTGAGTATAATTGGCGGTGTAATTGAGAGCTAAAAAAAAAATTAAAAATTAGTAATCTAACGCTGAATTAAATTTATCATTGAACTTTTACTTTACTTTTTAATTTTCAATTTATTTTTATTTTATTTAAAAATTAGTCTGAGTCCCTTAGGGCGAGGCTAAGGGACAATTATTTTAGGCATTCTAGTGTAAGAATGGACGCTAAAAAACGTTTTTTTTTTCTAAAAAATTAATTTTAAACCCCAATTTGAATTTATGGTGCATCCGCGTTTAAAATTGAAATATTATCTTTAACTTAAAAACTTTGTTAACATTAAAAATACCAAGGATGTAAACCTTGGTACGAACTTCCAAAAATTCGTTTAATGGTTCGAGTCGTATGTATACTTACGATTAGAAAATTTACTAAGCTTGTGATTTCCTAGTATAGTTTTCTTATAAAATTTTGAAAGACTGTTTATTAAATACAGTGCTGCTATGATACGATGAATTCACCATATTTTCCATAAAAAACGGTAATCTAAAAATCGTAATTTTTAAGAAAATATCGGCATTTTTGGTAAATTACTGATAAATTACGTAAAATTTGGTATAAAAAAAATTTCAAAAAGAACCAATAAGATCTAAAGAAGCTTGATCTGAAGAGATAGTGACTATCTTAATTAAGTTCATTAGCTTGTTTGGGTCTTTTGAAGAACTTGTTTCTGATCAGAGTCGAGAATTTTGCAATCAGATTCTAGAAAAATTAAAGAACAATATAGGATTTCGACATATCACTACTTCTTCCTATTATCTGCGTACATTACTGGTCTGAATACTTGCCATATGTTTTAATGGCTTATCGTTCCAGAGTAACTAAACTACTGGTTTCACACCATTTGGGTTAATGTTCGGACGGAAAATGCTCTCATTTTTAGATTGGACCGATAAAGAAAATGACTCAAGTGCTATTGTCAAAAGAGGTGAAGAAATAAAAATCCTTTTCGATAAAACTCACAATAAAGCTATTGAAAATATAAAAAAAAACAAATAAAACAATTTAAAAACCAAGACTCAGCGCAAAACACAGTCTTTGAAAAAATCCCTAATGATAGCACTGTTTTTAAAAAATGTGAAGGGTTGTTAACAAAATTAGATGCAAGATTTAAGGGGCCTTACAAAGTAGTTGGTCAAACAAAACGAGGAAACTATTTGTTATCAAATGAAAAATTACCAGATTCTGTGCCTCGACCCAAATTAAAAATTGTAGAAAATGATGATTCTCTACCTCCAGGAAGTGCTGAAGTTGAAAAAATCTAGAAAGATAAAGTGGTAGGAAATGAAAGGCTATAACTTTAAAAAAATATCATGTATTTCTAGGAGTTTAGCTAACAAAGATAGATCTGAATTACTTCCTTATAAAAAAAAATTAATTAAAAAAAAGATAATTTAAAAATTTTTTTTAAAATATGATAATAATTTTTCAAATCTAAAGAACCTATTAAATGACTCATTTACTAAAGTGAAAGTGGATTTAAGTATTATAACAGATAAAAACCTATTGATTGAAAGTAGAATATATTAAAATATTGGTTTACTTTTTGTTTTAAATTCTAAAATTGACCAGAAACCTAATTATTATTCAAAAAAATGAAATCAAACTAATGGTAATGATTGTCAGTTGTCTTGTGAAAGTAGTTTTATTAAATATAATAATTTTAATATTCCATTATTAAGTAAAACAAACTGCGATTCAAAAGGGATATAATTAATACAAAGGTGAAATATAGGAGGTTGTCACTCTTTACATTTTTTTGAACATAAAGGCCCATTAAACAAACGTATAAAATTTCAAAAAATTCAGATTTACAGAAAATATTTATCAAAGAAAACATAAAAACGACAACCTTTATTGAACATCCGTTATCTCTTCAATAAGTTTCAAAAAAGAATAATTTTGTTTGGATGGCGTTCCAAAAATTAACTAAAATAATAATGAAATCTCATCTAAAATATTTTTTCAGTCTATTCTCGATTTTGGCTGATTTGGAACCAATTAAAATAACTGGTGTCGATATTTCACCAAGTATGATTCAAAAAGCTAAACAATTATCACTTGATAATGTAAATTATAGAAAAATTGAATTTCATGTAAGAGATTGTACACAAGAACGGCATTGTGAATTTTTTTACAATTTACAATTACAAAATATTCGAACTCTAATAAAAGGTAGAAAAATGATGTGTGCAAAGAAAAAATTATGCAACTTTGTGAAACTTCGGAAGTTACACCTTATAGTTTGGTCTGCAATTTGTGCAAAATTCGAAAATTCGATTTAATATAATTCATTTTTCCATTATTCGATAAATTATTCTTAAATGAAGTAAAATTTTTTAATTATTTTTTCTCTACGATTATTTAGATTTAATTACATAAGCCATCAAGATGAAAATTTTTTTATTTAAATTCAATATCAAAAAATCAGACATATTCAATTATCCGAAATTCATTTTAAAGAAAATTAAATTAACTAAAATCGAATTTTCGAATTTCGCACAAATTGCAGAAATATTGCAGACTAATCTATAAGGTGTAACTTCCGAAGTTTCACAAAGTTGCATAATTTTTTCTTTGCACACATCATTTTTCTACCTTTTATTAGAGTTCGAATATTTTGTAATTGTAAATTGTAAAAAAATTCACAATGCCCACAAGAACTTTGGTCATTTTGATTTTGTGACAAATAAAATTAAGATTTCAATTTTAGTCCTCTTACATGCATTCTTTGTTTGATTTTGTGACAATTCGATTTTGTGACGTAAAAATTGCCTTACCCACGCTGTCACAAAATCAAGAACAGACTGTAAAATAAACGAACTTTCTCTTTAATTTGTTGGTTCGGAAACAAAAATTTCGTTATTTTTCTACATTTAACAGACTTTCATTTTTTTGTACCTCCTTCTAAAATAGGACACTAAAACCTCTTTAGAATGTAATTTCCATTATCTTTTTTTTTTGAGTAAAATTGTAGATTAAAAAAAACTTGCAACCAATTTTTATCATTTTTAAAAACCATGGATAGACAACCGATAAAAAAGATCATTAGAAAACCCTCTTAACCCTTTTTTGATTAGATGATGAGGTATAGACAACCGATGCATTTTTTATCATAAAATCACTTTTTTGACACTTTTTAAAACTTTTTACACTTTTTTGGTTACATCTCTTAATAAGGCTTTATTTTAATTGATTTTTGAATTAGGGTTTTAGCCATTAAAAACCTGTTAAAATGGTAAAATTACCAAAACCTTAATCTAGAGCATCTCGAGCCGTTTGTTACAGTTTTGTTCATAAATCTAATCAGCTAGAACCAGAAAAGCTATTGGTTTTAATTATTTATTTATTCAAAATATTTGTCAATAAATTTTGCTGTTACTGTTGGTAGAAAAAATGTACAGTAAATTTTTGAAATTCGTTGACATCTGTTTAATTTGTTGTTTAAGAAAATCTTTTAAGATTTTAAATATTTTCCAATCAAACAGAAACGAAACATTTTTATTTTATTCACAATTAATTATCTTTTGATACTTCATTGACTATTTTAAATTTCTAATCGAACTAGAGTTCCTTAGCCTCGAACATAATTCATTTTTTCGCATTAAATTTCAAAGGATATGATTCTAAGATTGGATTACTTGTCAGTTACAAATAATGATGCAAAATCCACTAACAAAATCTAAACAAAAATAAAGCAATTTCAATTGCGTATTTAATTTAGGCCTTTTTTAAATATTCATTTGGATTTTTAAAGTCCTACTTTTTATTTTTTTTAATTATTTTATTTTCTATTATTATTTGATAAAAAACTGCAAGAAAATGATTAAATTATAAATCATTTGAAAGAAAGCTTACATCTTGAAACCATATCAGGCAAAATTTTTTAAATTGCCTTAGTCAAAAAAAATTTCACTCAAAAAGTTTTTTTTTATTACTTTTAATTCACAATTTCTTGGCTTGATTTAGAAAATTAATGTTGATAAAACGTATATCAAGTATTTGCTTGTTCAGCGCATTCTTAAAAAAGACTTTTTACAGTATAAATTAAAGTCATAATGCTCTTATTTTTTCATAAACTAAAAATCTTGTATTAGCAAATTTTAAATTTTTCAAGAATGATTTTAGAAGAAAACCAATATGACACTGATGACATAGCCGAGAAATATTTTATTTTCAAAAAAAATTTATTCTTTTCAAAGATTGATGTTCCGACAATTAAAAAATTGTTCAATAATGACTTGAGTGGTAAGTCAGTTATTGATTTGGCTTGTGGTGTTGGATCATCGACTTGGATTTTGGCTGATTTGGAACCAATTAAAATAACTGGTGTCGATATTTCACCAAGTATGATTCAAAAAGCCAAACAATTATCACTTGATAATGTAAATTATAGAAAAATTGATTTTCATGTAAGAGATTGTACGCAAGACTTGAATTTGGGTCATTTTGATTATGTTTTTTCGTCTCATTTATTAAACTATGCTGATACAATTGAAAAATTAGAAAAAATGGCTAATACAATTTACAACTCAGTTAAACCTGGTGGCTATGGTTGTGGTTATTTACCGAATCCTTTTTTAAAACCTCAAAATAATGATAAATTATTAAAGTATGGTTTTGAGGTTGTTAAACAAGAGGGAAATAGGGTAATGTCGAAATTTTATGATGGTGATGGAAACAATAAAAAGTATTTATTTGGAGTAGATTTTTTCTATTGGGATCCAGAGTTCTATGTTAAAAGTTTCAAAAAAGCGGGTTTTACTAATTTTGAATGGATTCAACCAATTTTCGAAGATGGCTTTGAAGATAAAGAAGGTTTTTTTGATGATTTTTTCAAATATCAACCATTTATGGCCTTTAAAGCTCAAAAGCCTTTTTAGATTTTTTATTCTTAGCAAAATTTTTAAATATTTGAAAATTAATTCAAATAATTTTTATCGAAATGTAGGACTATATCGAAAAAAAAAATTTATTTGCTTTTCATTTTCGTTGTAAAAGATGATGAGTAAAATATTTTCTTTTAGATCAAATCTATAAACAGTATTTCAAGTCGCTCAATTTTATTTTATTCTTATTAGAAAATTTTTTTAATAATAAAAATGTATAGTTAATGTAGTCCATAGCTAGATTATGCAACATCATAACTTAAGATGCGCCTTAACTCATACGTTAATCATTATCTAGTCTATGTTAAAGTGTTGTAAGTAAAAAAAAATTTGAAAAAATAAAAATACTTAAAAATTATCTTAAAAAAATTTTAAAATCGAAATTTTATTAAATTTTTTTTTTACTTAAATCACACATTTGGTACCGAATTTAATCTAAAAAAACATCTTTAATGCAACATTAAAGACGTGGTTTATTGATTAGCACATTATCTAGAAAAGGAATACGGTAAAATATTGTTTTCTAAAATTAAATTTAAAAACTTTCGTTACCATTACTGTTACAATTAACAAAAAAAACAAAAGTTTAGACACGAGTCTTAACAGGCGTGGGTTCGAATTCCACCGGTATCAATTTTTTTTTCTAAAGAACTTTAAAAATTATATGAATAACAATTTATCATACTGAAATTATTTTAAGAGTAGTATTTCAATTGGATTAAGATTATGTAATAAAAAAATTTTGAAAAAATAATAAAATAAATAGCGCATCTTTTGCATAAAAGTGAATAAAATCGTATTACAATTTATTTTTATTTAATCCAATTGTATAAATTTCAACAGTTTTTAAGTATTCATAAATCTCTCTCTCTCTAAACAAATGATAAGTATCTTTTCAATAAAATAGAGAAAAAAAAAGTATAGATCACAGCTAGACAATTAGATTGGATTATTTTGAAAACTAAGTTGTTCAATTTGCCAAGGCTTTTTTATTTCAAAAATGAAAAAGACCGACTTAAAATTTGAAAAAAAAATAAATAAAAACAAAAAACTGAAAGGTAGAATTATCTCTCGTTTTCTCTCTCTCTTTCTCTCAGTGGAAAATAATCTCTAGTTTTTTTTCCCATTTCACACAGTTTTAAGATTTCAAGTAGTGATATAACTTCAACAGCTTTTTATTTGTTGTCTATTTTATTTTACAATATTTATTTAAAAATAAAACTAATTCACAATTTTATTTTTATTATTGTTGTTTTCATTTCTCGAAAGAGATGAAAAATTAGTTAAGTAATAAATTTAGGAGGAAAGAAAAAAACCAAATAGCTGTAAAATCTACCTGAAAATGAATAAATTAATAACATTTTTCTATTTTTCGTACTATTTTCTCAAATGAAATCATTCTTAGCTGTTTTCACAATACGATTTAAATCATTTTTTAATGAATGACCAAATGATCATCGATTTTCATTATTTATTTTTTAATTTAATTAAATAATTAGAGAAATCGAATTGTAAAATACCAAACATTTGTTTTTATCGCTTCAACTATCTCTCGCTTCACAGCTAATAAATAAATAAATAAATAAAATTTAGTATTTAAACTCTTTTTACTCATGAACTATTTCATAATATTTAAATTTTATTTAGATTTTTCAATAATATTCCAACAAAAAAATTAAAAAATATGCAATCATTGAGAAATAAAAGAAGAATTGAATTTGATTCACCTGAATCTAGACCTTTAATTAAAAGAAATTTAAGTCTTCAATTGCAAGATGATTCACCTGTTTTTGCACAACCTAAAAATTTATTTACTTATTTCGATGAAAGCTCATGTGATAGTGGATTTGGTCAAACAAATGAAGAACAACTTAGTGATGAAGAAAATTCACTAATAAATAATTTATTGGAAGAGTCTTTCAAATTAGAATTAAACGATTCATTTCAAAGTGATTCCGAATCTATTTCATCATCAAAAGACAGCGATATCGAAAGAGTTCTGGAAGAACCATTAGAAGAAAGACTCATTGGTGACATGTCAAGATCACATACATTACCAATACTCACTAAATCAAGACATAGCGATTTAGCATCAATTAAACCAGAGACACTAGTCGATTTAATCAATGGTAAATACAATGACAAAATAGGAAAATATTTAATTATTGATGCCAGATATCCATATGAGTTCAATGGTGGTCACATTTCACAAGCACAAAATGGTTATTTTAAACAAGATTTAATTGAACAACTTTTCAATCAACCAATTCAAAGTGAAAATGGCAAACCAGTTGTTTTAATATTCCATTGTGAATTCTCTATTGAACGTGGTCCAAAATTAATGAGAGAATTTCGTGAAAGAGATCGTTCTTTAAACAAACACAATTATCCAAATTTATTCTATCCAGAAATTTATTTACTCGAAGGTGGTTATAAACAATTTTACGAGTTAAACG
>NTPY01000566.1:316038-335067 GCA_002922825.1 Brachionus calyciflorus
TTTAATTGAACAACTTTTCAATCAACCAATACAAAGTGAAAATGGAAAACCAGTTGTTTTAATATTTCATTGTGAATTCTCTATTGAACGTGGTCCAAAATTAATGAGAGAATTCCGTGAAAGAGATCGTTCTTTGAACAAACACAATTATCCAAATTTATTCTATCCAGAAATTTATTTACTAGAAGGTGGTTATAAACAATTTTATGAGTTAAATGACGAATATTGTGAACCAAGAGCCTATGTTCCAATGTTACAAGATCAACACAGAAACGATATGAAATTTTTCAGAAAGAAATCAAAAACTTGGGAATTAGAAACCAGAAGAACTAAATGTTTAAATAAAATGAGACTTGATTTTTAAGCTATTTCTTATTTATTTTTAAATTTTTATCCGTTATACATTTTTTATTTATTTAAAATTAAAATTTAATTTTTTAAAAAATAACTTTTTTTAATTCTCATTGTCCTATGATAATTCAATAATAGATAAAATTTTTCTTCGTTATCGATCTTGTTTCACATCTAGCGAACAAATTTTAGAAAAGAAAGAGTGAACAATTATGTGTTAAGAGGATGCACCTAAATTCATTAAATGAAATCTCAGAAGATTGGGACGACAATTTTATAAATAACATAATTAGTTTTTATTGTCAAATAAACTTGCCTACTGACTAGAAAATAATTTTTTTTTTCAAATCTTACACCTTTTCTCCTCAAGAAAATACTCGATATTTTAAGGTCGAAAAATTCCCTTTTTGAATTATTAATTAATTTTTTTTCTTATAGTTGTAGGGTGTAAGTGTAGCCTACAACTACACCTTTTCTAAGAAATTACAACCTCTTCTGGTGTAGTTGGTGTAGGTGTAGCTTTCACCTTTAAAATACACCATTTTTTCGGGTGTAAAATGTGAATTAATCCTTAGAAAAATTCTAAAAAATATTTTTATTAAGATTATTCCTTACTATTATTTTTTTATGCTTGATTCAGCATATTTTCCGTAAATTATGGTAAATTCACGGTTTTTAGATTACCGTTTTTTACGTAAAATATGGTGAAATATCGTGAATTTACCATAATTTACGGAAAATATGGTGAATTCATCGTATCATAGCAGCACTGTATTTATGTTTTATTTTCGATAAAACACATGGGCACATGGGTTCAACGGCGAATAATTACGGTATTTCAATAAATATTATTGAAATACCGTAATCTAAAATCTACGGTAATCTACGCTTTTTTTCAGCCGTCAAAAAAATCGTCGTTTTTAAAGAAAAAGATGTCTAACTAAAAAAACGGCTAAAAAAAAGTGTCTTGTTTTAAAAAAATATCGAAATTTTGTAATGAAAAATTTAAAAATAGTCGCTTTTAAATTAGGCACTTCTAATTTTAGACGTTTTTTTTTAAGACATGACTAAATAAAAGCGCCTTAAAAATAGTGACTACTAAAAGCGTCTTGAAAACTCTCCAAGATGACGCCTAGTTGTAGTGCCTAAAAATGGTGTGTTAGTCGCTTTTATTTTTTACAGTGTAGTCACAATCCATAAAATTTTTGCGTAAATTCGAACCATATTCGAATTTTTTGTTTATTCAAATAAGAACTGTTAGCCTTCGATTTATATTGAGAAAATATTTTGTAATCTTTAGAATTTTTCAGGAGAAAGCTTTGTCTTTTTAATTATTAATTATTATTATTATTTATTGAAAATTTTAAGTCACATTGACAAAAATAAAAAAATAAAAAATTTAAGTTAAAAATAGATAATTTACACGTATTTAATAAAAATAAATGATATTACTCTTTGTTCGAAAATAAAAATTTTAAGAGATTATTTAGAACTTGATACCAGTATAGAACATCACTTCTTTGCTCCAAATTTTGGCATATTTTATTGACCACAAATTTTACTGATTCAACCAGACCAGAATTGAGATTTTTATAACTAAATTCAATCAAAGCTTTAACTATTTTAAGTTCATAATCGAAACAATTAATGAATAGACGTTTCTCTAAACATTTAAGTTGTGCACAGAAGGATGTATTTTTTTTGTTTAATATTTGGGTTTCTCTTATATGGAATAAAACATCTTTACAACTTGGACTCCTTAAGATTTGTTCTAAAAAGAAAATTTTGTGTTTATAGTAGATTTGACTCACTGATTCTAGCTTAAGTGCTTCATTTAAGGGTGTTATATGTGTATACTTTTTTAATCCAATCATACGTTTAATTAAGATGTTTTGTCTGATATCAAATTCTTTGAGCAAACTACTGGGAATATAAATATTGTCTAAGATATGTCTAAAAATTGACTGACAATACTGTTTGTATAGAAATCCTACCAAATTAGGATTCATGACCGATGGTTTACACCCAAGACCATATAGTGAATACATACTTTTTTCAACTTTTTTCCATTTTTCTTCAACAAACTCTGTAATAAAATTATTACTCCCGATTGGAAGACCTAAATACTCAAAGCCTTGGACATTAGGAATGTGAATACCCTTAACTACTATGTTTGCATTCAAAATCTTACCTGAACTTGACATAGAAAGACAAACCGATTTTTTCGGATTAAAATCAATTTTCCATTCTTTCGAGTACTCGAAACAATTTTCTATTAAGGTAATGGCTTGACCATATGATGGAGATATAATTACAATATCATCGCAGTAAGCGATTATCGACAAATTTAAACCATTGATGGTCGCCCCAATATTCAAATCAGAACATTTTTCTAATAGTTCATTTATAAAAAAGTTAAAAAGATATGATGATAAAATTCCACCTTGTTTAACTCCTTCTGTACAAATAATTGGATCGCTTAATTTATTATCATATTTTACAATAATTTTTGATTTTTTATAATAGTTAAAAAGAGTTCTCCAAATCGGTTTAGATATTTTATCTTTTAGTTTAAAAAATAAGCCATCTCTCCATAATTTGTCAAAAGCTTTACATGCGTCCAAACTAATTATATGTACATTTGATCCATTTTGTTTGTAAAAATTCGTAGCTTCGTTTACCAAAAAGTATGCATGCTTGCTAGATAATTTTTTCTTTGATCCAAATTGATGCTTATGTACATTTTTTAGACATTCCATTTCACCTAATAAAATGTTTTCCAAAATTGATGATATTGTACTCGAAACTGAGATTGGTCGGTAATCAGATGGTGATTTCATAACTCCTTTTTTTGGGATTGGGGTTACAATTATTAACTATAACTCAAAACTTTTTTAGTTGCATAGAAAAAATTATGTTCAAAAAAAATCTAAAATGGCTATAAAGATTATTTGTTCTTCTTCTCTAGAATTTTTTTTTTCCATTTTACTTTTTAAATTTTATAATAAAACTAGTCTTTGATTTTTAAAAAAGTTTTTAAGTTTAATCAGAATTTTTCTTAAAAACATCGTTAAATTAAATCCGAGCGTTCTTTAGCCTTACTCTGTTCGAAAAAATAAAAAAATAAATCTGATCATTATGCACAAAATTCGCAGTTGAAATAATTAAATTTATTGGGCCAAATTAAGTTTTAAATACCGTTTTCTCTTGCAGAGAGGCGCATGCGTCTAATCCCATCAAAACCATGTTAAAACCCCTTTTCCTTTAATTTTTTAACTTAGTTTGATGGGATTACGCCTTTCAAACTATAAACTATATAGGCGCATACGCCTCTCTGCAAGAGAATAGGGTAAGTTTTATTAAAATTATTTATGTTTTATTTTCGATAAAACATATGTTTTTTAATTTATAAGTTTTTAAAAACTTCAAGTTAGTTTTTTTAATGATTTTTTGAGGCTGTATTCCTTTCTCTAGAAATATAAAAAAAAAATTGTACTTAAATTCCAATTAAATTTTTACCACTTTTTTAATTTTTTAAAATTTTTAAATTTTCTTTTAAGTTTTCGGCTTAAATATTCAATCATAAAAAATAATAGTAAAGAATAATCTTAATAAAAATATTTTTTAGAATTTTTTGATAATTTTTCTAAGGATTAATTCACAATTTACACCCGAAAAAATGGTGTATTTTAAAGGTGTAAGCCACATCTACACCAACTAGACCAGAAGATGGTGTAGACCCTGCTGATTTTAATTGAGTTGTAATATTTTACCAAATTTATGACTGTTTCATTTCTGTAATTTTGAAAAAAAATTCTTTAAAAAGATGCTTTAATTCAAGCTAAATTATTATTAAAAATTAAAAAAAAAATTTATTATTGTTTATCTTCGCTCTTGGGCTCAACATAATTAATAAACTCCGGTTGTACCTTGGCAACTTTTCTAAATTCTTTGAGTAATGTGACAGGACATTGCATTTCATTCCATGATACTGGTATCATACGGTGACCAGCTTCACTATAAGCTATAACAACGCCTAGCTCATTTTCAGAACAACTTAAAAAATATGAATTGGTATCACCAAGTGATATAACACGCGCTAGAATAACATCACCGCATCGAAAAGATTTACCTATTTCTATTTTATCTTTTTCAGTTGCTCGTACATCTTTTCGACTGTTAAAAAAATAAATTAGAAATTGATTTAAAAAAATATATATTATTAAAAATAATAGTTACTTAATTTGTCCAGAGAATTTTTCCTTTACAATTGTGTTGTTTACAGAAAGAATAGAACACTTCGCATATCTAGGGTTAACACTAGTTATCTTTACGAAAATAAAATTTAATTTATAAGTCAAGGATTTAAATTTTAAAAATTACTTTAGCGATGACAAGACTACCGATATGTGGTATGACAACAACATTATCTTTTAATGTTTTAACAGAAACAATTGGTAAAGAAGTTATTTGTTGAGGCGAGGTCTTATTCTCGGTTTTAGTGTTTAATTCACGTTCAATTTTAGCTTTACCAACAAGAGATGCGTATATGTAACCGTCACGAACATAAGTACCATGACCACTACGGGCGTGACTAGCTGAGCAAATTTTTTCACCTGGAATATAAGTGTCTTCAGATATTATAGATTCCATTTTGTTTTTTTTGAAATTTTTTTTTAAACAAAAATTAAAATTTTAAAAAATTTAAAAATTCAAAAAAAAACAAAATGTGAATTGAAAAATTATTATTATTTTTTTCTCAAAAAAATTTCAAAATAATATCAACTAAAGGCTAGTTTTTATTTTTGGCAGCTATTATCTATCAACAATAAAAAGAGAGTCTCACATTCAATCAATTATATTTTTTTATTTACTTCAATGAATTTGTTGTCACAAAAAGACTTGATGCATGGGCCAATTTTTTAAAAAATTTTAGGTACAATATAAAATTGAATTTTTAAGAAAATTAGCTTTTTTTGGATTTTTTACTTTTTACTAAAAATTACGCAAAATCTGTCAATTTCTGGTAACTTTTCGATTTTTTACTTTGGTAAATTTACCCGTAATTTTTGGTAAAAACACTGCATCGTAGCAGCAGTGTAATTTTTCAATATTTTATAAAACTATTGACGAGATTTTTTCAAATATCTTATAATTTTTGTTTTAGAATTTTAAGTTTTTCTGTTTTTGAAAACATTTAATTTAAATAGTTGAACGTTTTTATATTCTAAAGATTTAAAAGGATGACAAGAAAAAAATAAAAATTCTGTTTAACTTCTTAGGAAATATGGCTTTATCGTACTTTGAACAATTTAAATCAATTTAGCTACCATAAAAATCAAAACCTGTGTTTAATAAATATATAGAGTTGTTACTACTATCAAATATTCTAGAAATAGAGAACCCAAGGTAGTAATCGACTCAGGGCGTCTAACAGAGCCGAGGAGAACCCAATTAGAATAACTCTTTGCTTCCGCTCTGACAAAAAAGCTTTGATCCAGTCAAGAATCTTACTTTAGCTACTTAGTAGACCGTATCCTTTTAATTTTCGATATGAGATTTAATAAAAAGAATTTCGGTTAAATTGATTCGAACAAAACGAGCTTTTACGGTTTCAAATCGAAATCGTAACTCGAATTTCTTTTGTTTTTGTTTCTCGTCCGAGTTTATTTGTGCGGTATTATAAGTTTTTAATAATTTAAAAAAAAATAAGAAAGGAATAAGATTTTTTATTGATGCATCAAAAAATAAAGATTTACAATTCAGTTGAATAATTTACCAATACAGATAAGAGGTATTTGTTACACTAAAACCAGTGTAAATCGTATGACTTTGCACACAGGCTACATTTAATTCAATAGGATATACAGTTGTTAGGAAATCCATTTTATCAATTCTTATACAACTTTTTTGGATAAATTTAATTTGAAAATTTAATTAAAAAAAAGTTTAAATTTTTTCAATATTTATACTAGAGTTTAAAAATTTAATTGAATCATATTTTTGTTCTTGGAACTTTTTTTATCATTTTGATAAAATCAGCTACTAATAAAAATAAACAATTAAATTTTTCAATTTTAAATTTTTAACAATTTTGTCAAACTTGATTTTGTTCAAAAGAATGCCTTGGCTATCCGAATAAAACAAACAAAACTCTAATATTTTTATGTTAAAGATTGTAAATATTTATTGGTTTTTTTTAAAATTAATTTAAAAAATAAAAAAAAACAATTATCTAATTAATGGATAAGATAAGCAATAAATAAAAGCAATTATTCTGAAGCAAGTATAAATAAAGGTTCTTTAAGTTAGATAACAACCAATTTAGAATATTACAGCGTATAACTTTAAAAATTTCAAACAATCAAAAAATGGCTATGTCAAGTTTTAGCTCTACTTTGGTATTTCCAATTGGTTCAATCACAACTTTTCAATCAGAATTAATTGCTTTGACATTCAATGGCACAGCGCTACCAATAACTTATGTTACATATGCCATTTGGTAAATGGTCGGCAAATCTGAATTTTATTCTTTTTTTTATTTCTATGCATCAATTAATAAAATTATAAATTCAAAATTTTTTTTTAATAATTGATCAATTGTTGACGGAAAACATGGCGAAAATTTTCAGTAGAATATCTGAATTTTTAAAAAAATAAGTGCAGAGCATTCTACACAAAAAATTCATGGTGTAGGTGTAAGGTGTATGGGTATTTTACACCTACACTCAACATCAAACCTGGATACACCTCTTAGATAGGATTTAAATCAAGAAAAATCAAAATTCTAAATTCACACTGTGTAAGATCCAAAAACTGAATTTGCTTAACTTTTTCTTGCAACCCTCATAATCATTAAAGTTTCCCAGTATTAAATTACATTTGACTTGGGGTAAATCATTATGGTTGGGGGTAATTTTTCAGCGGTACTTTTTCCCTTAAAATATGGACCGGGGAAAAAGTACCAGTCACGTTCATATTGGCTAAATTTTCCTTTGAAAAAGTCAAAGAGAAAATAAATATTTTGAAAAATTTATTTGGAAGGGCGTCTACTTTCGAACCAGTCGATATTTCATACTTTTTCTAATGTGACACTAGGGCACTTTACACTACTAATTAATTGTCTAGCTTACCAGCGTAACTGCCGTTGAACTTTAACTGATCTTACAGATACGTACACGTACTAAAAGAAAAAAACTTTTATTTATTTAATGACGACTAGTCTGTTAAAACAAAATAAAATTAGAGTATAATAATAAATTTACCAAAAAATCTAAAGAGAAAATTATTTTAATATGTCTCTTCTTGAATAGATTTAGATTGCTTTTTGGTTTAGTTACATTAGCATTAATGTAGAAAAATTTTTCAGTTCGGCAAGAGTTAAAAAACCAGTTTTTACTTAAAAATTTTAATAAGAATAGTTATGCTCAAAAAAAGAAGATTATTTTTTTATTATTTGGCAGAATTTTAAAAAATTAAATATTTCATACTTTTTTTCTTTTTTGAATATGTTGTTAAAAAAAGAATATAATTTTAACTTAATGTATAAAATGTACAGTACAAATTAAAACTAACTTGTACGCATTTTGTCGACTCTTCCTTTCCTCTTCCTCTGAAGAAAACATTCAATAAAAACTAATATCTTATAACGTATTTTTTTGAAACCTTTCCTTTCCTGAGAAAGGAAAAGAAAAGAAGAGGAAGAGTTGAAGAAGAGTTGAGGAAGAGGAAAGGAAAAGAAACGTACAAGTTAGTTTTAATTTGTAATGAGATAAAGGTGTAATTGGGTGTAAGTTTAGGGGTAAGGGGCATCGAGGTGAAGGATGTAGGTGTACCTCAAACCTACACTCTACACTTAATTTTATGGTGCAGAATACTCTGAAAATGTGTAATGTGAAAATTATGAGAATTTAAAAAAATGTAACTTTTAAAAATATTTTTATTGATACAAAATTATAAAAAGCAATTGTAAACGGATTTGAAACAAGATCGATAACGAAGACAAAGGAGGTTGGCGGATTTCATTGTTAATTTAGGCCGTTAAATTGAACAATTTAACTTTTTTTTTCTTACAAATTTATGTTCATCTAAAAGCTCAAAAAAAGAACTTTCTGTTAAATAAATTTTGATACAGAAAAAAAGGATTAAGTTGGTCACATTTAGTGATCGGGTCAAAATGTTACAATAAAAATCCAAATATTAATTTTTAATTTTGTTCAAATTTTTCATGAGAATTATAAAAAATTTAAAATGTAGATGTTAAATTAAATAATGATTTTTATATATTATTCATCTATGAAAATTTTCATTAAAAATTTTTTGCTACTGTTTTTTTACTAAAAGCTTGCGTCTAAAATAAACCAAAAATTTGCATTTAGCTTCTTTATTTGGTTTGAAAAGGATGAAGCCCTGATGGTCGCGCTTAGATATCTTGACCATTGATTTTTACATGATTGATCACCTCATAAACAAAAAATCAAAGCGCGACCGCGGGGGCTTGATCATAAGGCTATATTCTAAATAAATCATGCAACCTCCTTTTATCTGTTATTGAATTTCCCATAGGACAATAAGAATTTAAAAAAGGTTAATTTTTAAGAAATTAAATTTTATTGTCTGTAAAAATAAAAAATTTATAACGGATAAAAAATTCAAAAAAATAAAAACAAGAGTTAGCTTAAAAATCAAGTCTCATTTTATTTAAACATTTAGTTCTTCTTGTTTCTAATTCCCATGTTTTTGATTTCTTTCTGAAAAATTTCATGTCATTTCTGTGTTGATCTTGTAACATTGGAACATAGGCTTTTGGTTCACAGTATTCATCGTTTAACTCATAAAATTGTTTATAACCACCTTCTAGTAAATAAATTTCTGGATAGAATAAATTTGGATAATTTTTTTTGTTCAAAGAACGATCTCTTTCACGGAATTCTCTCATTAATTTTGGACCACGTTCAATAGAGAATTCACAATGAAATATTAGAACAACTGGTTTGCCATTTTCACTTTGTATTGGCTGATTGTAAAGTTGTTCAATTAAATCTTGTTTAAAATAACCATTTTGTGCTTGTGAAATGTGACCACCATTGAATTCATATGGATATCTGGCATCAATAATTAAATATTTTCCTATTTTGTCATTGTATTTACCATTAATTAAATCGACTAGTGTCTCTGGTTCAATTGATGCTAAATCGCTATGTCTTGATTTAGTAAGTATTGGTAATGTATGTGATCTTGACATGTCACCAATGAGTCTTTCTTCTGATGGTTCTTCCAAAACTCTTTCGATATCTCTGTCTTTTGATGATGAAATAGATTCGGAATCACTTTGAAATGAATCATTTAATTCTAATTTAAAAGACTCTTCCAGTAAATTATTTATTTGTGAATTTTCTTCATCACTAAGTTCTTGTTCATTTGTTTGACCAAATCCACTATCACATGAACTTTCGTCGAAATAAGTGAACAAATTTTTAGGTTGTGCCAAAACAGGTGAATCATCTTGCAATTGAAGGCTTAAATTTCTTTTAATTAAAGGTTTAGATTCAGGTGAATCAAATTCAATTCTTCTTTTATTTCTCAAAGATTGCATATTTTTTATTATTTTTTTTTGAAAAATTATTGAATAATCTAAATAAAGTTAAAATATTAAGATTTTTTTTAGATTTAATTATTTTATTTAATGACCTCAGCGTGAGCCGTTTTAGTCAAGGATTTAAAAATTATTTCTTAAAAGTTTTAAATAAAAAATAAGTAAATAAAATAAATAAATAAAAGCTTGTGATTTAGGCAAATCGATCATAAATTAAGTAAATAATATAAAAAAAAAACAAAAAAAAAAAATAGTTTTTAAATTAAATCGACTTTAATATCACATAAGAAGGTTTTATAATTTTCCAAATAATTTGAGTCAATGTTTTGATAGTCATCAAAAAGATCTTCGAAAAGTTGATTTTCATTTAAGTTAAAATATTAAGAAAGAGTTTAAATACTAAATTTTATTTTTTATTTATTTATTTATTAGCTGTGAAGCGAGAGATAGTTGAAGCGATAAAAACAAATGTTTGGTATTTTACAATTCGATTTCTCTAATTATTTAATTAAATTAAAAAATAAATAAAAAAAATCGATGATCATTTGCTCATTCATTAAAAAATGATTTAAATCATAAACAGTGAAAACAGCTAAGAATGATTTCATTTGAGAAAATAGTACGAAAAATAGAATATTGTTATTAATTTATTCATTTTCAGGTAGATTTTACAGCTATTTGGTTTTTTTCTTTCCTCCAAAATTTATTACTTAACTAATTTTTCATCTCTTTTGAGAAATAATAATAACAATAATAAAAATAAAATTGTGAATTAGTTTTATTTTTAAATAAATATTGTAAAATAAAATAGGCCACAAATAAAAAGCTGTTGAAGTTATATCACTACTTGAAATCTTAAAACTGTGTGAAAAGGGGGAAAAAACTAGAGATTATTTTCCACAGAGAGAGAGAGAAAACGAGAGATAATTCTACCTTTCAGTTTTTTGTTTTTATTTATTTTTTTTTTAATTTTAAGTCGGTCTTTTTCATTTTTGAAATAAAAAAGCCTTGGCAAATTGAACAACTTAGTTTTCAAAATAATCCAATCTAATTGTCTAGCTGTGATCTATACTTTTTTTTCTCTATTTTATTGAAAAGATACTTATCATTTGTTAGAGAAAGAGAGAAAAAGAGATTTATGGATACTTAAAAACTGTTGAAATTTATACAATTGGATTAAATAAAAAATTTGTAATACGATTTTATTCACTTTTATCTAAAAGATGCGCTATTTATTTTATTATTTTTTCAAAATTTTTTTATTACGCAATAAAAAAAATCTTAATCCAATTGAAATTCTACTCTTAAAATATTTTCAGTAAAGTAATTAGTTATTTATTTTAAAGTTCTTAAAAAAAATTTGATAGCGGTGGGATTCGAACCCACGCCTGTTAAGACTGGTGCCTAAAACCAGCGCCTTAGACCACTCGGCCACGCTACCTTGTTATTTAAAACTTCTAAAAATTCAATCTTAATCTCTGCAATCTTTTTCGTGAATTAACAATCGTGAATTTTTACAAAAAAAAATTAATATGCTTGCTGTAAAGCCTTAAAGGCTACAATTATTGAAATACTTTCACTGTAACATGAGTTTATAGCACCTCTTACAAAACACTGAAGTAAAGTATTAGAATAATAATATCATATTTTCTGTTATTGGGTAAAGTTTTTTCTTAAAAACACTAACAAAATTCTAAGTGGTGCCAAAATGTAAAATTAAAAGCGATATATTGTTAACTTTTTTCTGGCTTTCAAAGCTAAAATTAAAAAATAAATTCTCCTCAACAAAAAAAAATTTGAATTTTAAAAAATAATAATTTCAAATTTTATCAAATTGAAATAAATTAAAAATGGTACGTTTAACACCCGAACTAATCGAAGATAGCTTCCAATATATAAATCCCGTTAAAGAATACGAGTTATGTCTAAGAGGTAATGATATTCTACTTCAAAAAAAAAGAGACCTATTTAAATTTTGAATTTTTTTAATTAAGGATATAAAATTGGTTTGATTGAAAATCTTGGTGCTACTTTGAATCAATTTGATACTATAGACTTTTCAGATAATGAAATAAGACGCTTGGATGGTTTTCCTTTATTGACCAAAATTAAATCATTAATTTTCAACAATAATAAAATTCAATTTGTTGGTCAAAATTTGAGCCATTTTTTGCCAAATATTGAAAATTTAGTCTTGACTAATAACAATATTGAAGACTTGATCGAAATTGATAATTTAGCCTCGTTTAAAACTCTGAAATATTTGACTTTATTGAGAAATCCGGTAGCTGCTTTAAAACACTATAGATTGTATACAATTTATCGTATACCTAGTTTGAGAGTACTTGATTTCAAACGAATTAGAGATAAAGAAAGACAAGAGGCTCAAAAATTGTATAAAGGCAAAAAGTTGAAAAAAAGTGAGACACCAAAGACATTTGTTCCAGGTGAACAAATGGATAAATTAAGCTTGAATCAAGCTGATTTTAATCAGAAACAACAACAAAGAGTCGAAAGAGCTCAACCGTCTAAAGAAGACATTGATGCAATTAGGGTAAGCAAAAAAATTAAATTTTAGAGAATCTTGTAATCAAAATATTTTTTTTTTAAGTTGGCTATTTCTCAAGCTAAGTCAATTGAAGAAATTGAACAATTGAATGCTATGTTAAGATCAGGTATTATTCCTAGTCATTTAAAGCAGCAAGTAGCAGCGAGTGCCGCTAAATCAAATAATTCAATTGTCGAAGATGAATAATTTTTTTTTTGGAAAATTTCCACAAAAAGGGAAAATTTTTAGAGTTGATAAAATTATAAAAAGAAAATTATTAAGTTCTTTATAAATATTTAAATTTTTTTAATAGTTTTTTTAAGACTCTAAAATTTCCCTTTTTTGGAAAACTTGTCAATTCTAAATTTAAATATTTTTTTTTTGGATTAATAAAAAAATGTCTTTTGCTTTAATTTAGTACCGTATTTCTTTGCTTAAGAACGCGTGGATTTATACTCGAAAGTGCTTATAAGGTGCATGTAACCGAATAGACCTCTCTCATGTTAAAATTTTATTATTGAAGCGGCAGCGGGATACGTTCGCCACTTCGATTCGAAACACTGAGCTTCATACTTAGTTTTATTTATGGGTTATTAATCGAAGAATTTAATTAAACCCGGTATTTGTATTCAAAAATAAAATAAAATATTAAAAATATTTAAATAAATTTTAGCCAACAATTATTTTATTTTGATTGCAGACAAAAACAAAATTAGTATAAAAATATTAAAAAAAAGTCTAATTTCGGAAATAAGCGCGGCACCTTAAAATGAGTTTTGGATTAAAGGAAGAATTTATTTGGAAATTTTCATTTTAAAGTGCTGCTCCTTCTTTTCATTCCAAAAATTGAAATAACTTATCTATTTCGAAAAATAAATTTATTCTTTCTAATGTGCGCAAAATCATGGACCCTAGTTAGAATTATGGTGTTTTCAAAACCTAACAACTCCTCTAAGTAATAGGAATTTTTAAGTCAATTTAGTAGTTCAATTAAGTCTATATTATACTTACTAGGGATTTAAAAAGCATCATTTTATAAAAATGAATAAAAAATTGTCAAAGTTTCAATTTTTACTTTTTTCGGAGGATTTTCTTTTAAAAAAATTCTTTTCCTTTGTTATTTTTCTAGAATAACATAAGAAGCGTAAAACCCCTACCAAGTTTGATAAAATTAAAAGTAGAAAAAAGAAATTTGGATTTTATTATATTATATTGTAACACAGCTAGTATAAATACTACTGCAGTAGTTTGCTGTTAAGTTAGCAGTTTTGTTTAATGGGCAGTGCGGATACGGAAGTCATGACAAACCAGACAGCGTCAGTAACTTAAAACCGCCAGTGGCCAGCAACGTCAAGTGGACACAAGAAACTCCAGAAAGAGTTCGTAGGGACAATTTAGAATCATTTATGACAGCGATCAAATAGGTTTTAACTGGGCTGATAGACGCAATGATGATGTAATTGCTAATTCTGATAAAGGTTTAAATTTCCTAGATTTCTATTCCCTTTCAAGACAGATACAATCAGAGCAACAGCAAACAGTGCAAACAGTACCGCTTACAATTTTAAATGAGAACAAGTTTAAAACCTGGTCTACAAACCCCAGTCAACGAATCCGTTTGCGAGCACGTGGTGCAACCAGAGCGATGAAGACGCCAGTCAATCCATTCAAAGCATGTGACATGGTAGTCAATAATAGTGAATATGAACGTTCAATACGTAACCGAGACTTTATAGCGGTTAAACCAGTTAGAGGAAATATGATGTCTGATCTGCGTGAATCAGAATTACAGAGCCAAAACATAAAGCCACGATCAAAAGAGTGGGATTTCATACCAACGTGTTATACAATACAACAAGATGTTAAAACATGGTGCAATAGATTCAAGTTATTTGCTGAGCAGAACGACATAAATTCAAATGATTTGAGGAATTGTTTGGCGAGTTTTATGGATGACCGCTGTCTGCAGCGTTTTGAATATAGGGTTCCTAAAGGGCCAAAAAGTCTTTTTGAACTAGAAAAATACATGGTTAGCTTATTCGGATGGCAACCAGCATCTCAAACTGACTCCGTCGCAGAATTCTATAATCGAATACAGTTGCCGGGCGAACACTATAGAAATTTTTACACAAATCTCTGACATTTAGCGAAATATGCATTTTCTTTTCTTGGCGATTTCGATCAGTTATGATTTTTTGGTGAAAGACAGATTCGTGAGTGGCCTTAATTAACCATTTGTTTTTTGGCAGGTTGATTTAGCTAATCCGCAAACATGTGCCGAAGCCTTTGATTTGGTAGAACAATGCTACGCTCGATTAGACTTATTTAAACGAAATCAAGAGGATAATAAGTGATTAATCGACAATAATGAGTCACGTCAAATATATTCTTTTATTTTTTTCCTCTCTCTCTTTATTTTTATTTATTTAATAGCGCACGCTATTAAAATATTTAATAGATTTCTTAGATTTTTTGTCAAGGGTTTATGATTTGGTACACTTTATATCAAGGGTTTATTAAAAAAATTTGAATATTCCTTAGTTTAATATTTGAAATCAAAATTTTAATTCCCATTGGTAAAAAAGTCTTTTTAAGCTTTTAATAACTTTAGAAAAAAATTTTTAAATTAAAAATAAAAATAGTCGTTTAATAATTTTAATTGAAAGAATCAATTTGCTTTTAGAATTAAAGAAATTAAATTCCGGAAGTTGATTTACTTTTTCTTTAACGTTAAATTTGGTTATTAAAAATTCAAATCTGCTTAAAATATTTCTGAATGTAAAAAAAAAGCTTTTAAAAAGTCTATAATTATTATTAAAGGGTATAATGACATCAAATTTATTACATTTTGTTTCTAATTAATTTAGTTTCAAGCCGATTTTCAATCATTGAAGAAACAAATAAAAAGGTACTCAACAGAAAAAAAATGAACTTAAATTTTTTTTATATTAAAAATTAATTCCCAATGCTTTTTATATTATTATTACAAACAAGTAAGCTTTAAAATATATTTAAGGTCCTAAAATAAAAATTTTGAATATCTTTTTTAGTGTAATTCTTTCAAAAAGCCCTTCGAATAAACAAAAATCATTTTCTCATAAGATTAAAAATAAAAAAAAAAAAGGTTGAAAAAATACCTTTTAAACTGTGATGAAAAATTGCAAATAACTCAGTTTAAAAAGCGTTTTATTTCACGGAGCATTTTGGAAGTATTTCTTTCTCTCGTAATACGATCTCAAGTCGTTTATTATTCAGTTTTGGTACGATTTTTTTTAACTTTAGAGATTTATATACTCCGTAATATTTAGTAATAGGAATAACAAGTTCGAACAGTGTTTGTTCTTGTTCTAACAGAGTTCTGTTTCTGTTCGTGTTTTCGTCAACACTTTGTAATGTATTCAGCTTTCTTTTTGAACTTATTTATGGTACTATAAATTTTTGGATGAAGAATACCAATTAGTTTAGTTAATTTACCCATAAATGCATGCTTTTTTGATTCGATTTATTTTTGAAAAGATTTTCTTCATAAAAAAGATTTTATGCATCGTGTTTTTTGTTCTCTTATTTTTGCTAAACAAGTTGTTTGGTTGTATTCCCAGTTTCATAACCATCGAGGAAAATTTAGGGTCGGGATGGTGATCAAAATAGAGAATGATTCATATTGAAAAAAAAAAAATTTTTTAAAGACTATTATTTTCGGAAACTAGACAAAATTCTTTATAAGATAGTAAATTTTCATAATTTTATCAAGATCTGACAATAACTTTTTTTTAATTCGAAAAAACTGCCAAGCATTTTTGGGAACCCGTTATTTTTAATTTCATAACCCTACTTCTGGTTAATTATTATTAATATTAATTTTAAGATTTGGTTGCGTCATCGAATTTGTTTTTTAAAGAATTTGATCTAGAAATACCTTATACATCCAATACTTCAATTCATATTGCAACTTTTCAAATACACAAACAACTTGAATGTTTCAGCTATTGCTTAAAAAGAGATCTTTGTATTTTTGTATCAATCTACGAAAATAATTGTATTTTGCACACAAGTTCAGCGTCAAATATAATTATATCAACGCCTGGTAGAGTAATTTACAAGAGAATAAAAAAAAGTCTAATTGGTATTACAGCTCATTGGCCAATCTACCTCTCAAATACAAAAGATATAATTAAAAGACAAGACCTTTACAATCCGGTCAATGCTGAATTCACTAGTAATCGTTATGGTGATGCTTATTCAGCAATTAAAATAACAAATGGTTATTACAGATTACCCAATAATTTATACAAAGAAGGAGATTTTACATTTTTAGCTTGGGTTAAAATAAACGTTGTTCAAGCTTATGCAAGAATATTTGAACTTTCTGATGAGTCAGGAACAAATTGTTTGTCTTTTATTCCCTATGATTACATTTCAAGAACATTTTATGCAGCAAGTGGTAGTGAGTCACTTCAAATTTTAAATTATCCTGCAATACCTAGTTCAACATGGACTCATGTAGCCATTGGTATCAAGTATAATCAAGGTTTTTTTTATATGAATGGGATAAAGACTCTAGAAGGTAGATTAAATATAGTTAAAATGGCAAACAATACGAAAAATATCATTGGTGGATCATTAACAAATAATGTTGATCCATTTTTATTAGCTGATTTAGACGATATCAAATTTTATAATAAAGCCTTAAGTAGTGAAGAAATTTTGAGTGAATATTCAAACAGTTAAAAAATACATAAAATCAATTGATTTAAATTAAACAATTTCTATTTTTTATAAAAAAAATGTCAATATTGAACTTATGAATGATAAGATTTTTTATTTTTAAAATAAATACAGTACAATCCGAAACAAAGTTAACGAAAACATAAACAATGTTTAAACAGAGCATACACAAAACCGACACAGAACCGAAACAAAAACAACACAGAACAGAAACAAAATCGACACAGAACAGAAACAAATCAACACAACACATTTTAAAACATGTTTTTTTAAAAAACAAAAACAATTCAAAGCAACACAATAAAAAAAATAAAGCTTTTTTGTTTAAAGATTAGGCGGTCTTTATTAAGCTACTAAAGATTTTTTTTTTAATTATCCTAAAATTTTAAATAGATGAAAGATTTAAAATATTAATTGCTTAATTGGCTATGAGAAAATAAAAAAAAAAGAAGAATAATAGCGGTAATTTAATTAAAATAAAAAAAGAGAGGAAAGTTAAAATAAGAGGAGAGCTAACTTTAAAAAAAAAAAATTTCAAAATGAAACGAGTAGCGAACTTGTTGGCTAGAATTCAAAAAAAACTTAATTATTTCAATTTTAATTAGAAAACATGTTTCGAATCAATTAAAAACATGTTTTGGAACATGTTTTAAAATGTTTCTGTTTCGGTTTGGTTTTGTTTCTGTTCCTGTTTTGATTTGTGTATGTTCTGTACAAACAGTGTTTAAACAGGTCGTTAACTTTGTTTTGGATCGTACTGTATTTAAAAATAAATTATTGTTTTGGATATCCAGGATGGTAAAATACTGTGTTAGCTAAATTATTTGCTCAAAATTTTTATAGCTTTTCCTTGATAGAGTTTACCACATTATTTGTCAGAAAATCATTCAGATAAAGTATAATCCAAAACAAAAGTAACGAAAACATGAATCATGTTTACACGATGTGCAAACGGTTTCGAAACAAATCCAACACAAAACATTTGAACACGTGTTTTACAAAACCAAAAACATTTCAAAGCAGAGCTGAAAGAAGTCAAAAATATTGGGAAATTTTTTTTTTCAATCTCAAAATCAAAATTAGGCTATTGGTTTTGTCAAAAAAAGCAATTTCAACTCCTGCATCCTTAGATATGGAATTTTTTCAAAATAAGTCATAAAAAATATTAATTTCACAAAAAAAAAATTACAAAAATTTAGTTTTTCATTTTTTCCATCAGAAAAATATATATTTATAACGCAAAATACTTTTTTTCATCTTAAATTTACTTTAGAGTTAAAGACTCCTCTTGATATAAATGCTAAGATTGTGAGTTTCAACTTTTTCGCAAAACTGACATCAAATTTGTGATCTTCGATCCGAAAACCCCCAAAAATTACTAACTTTACTAGAGTTAAAATTGAAAACTAAAAATTTACTAGGGTGTATCTCCAAGGTCTTTTAAAACCATTTTTGACATTTTTATCCAGTTTTTCTCAATCGGAAGCTTTCAGGAATATTTTTCCCAAACATAATTTGAGCTTCTCTTTCAGAATCAAAAGGGTGTTTCAGGGTGTATCAATTGTAAAAACCTTTGGGTTCACTTTTCTTATACAAACAAATATCGCCAAATAAAAATAAAAATTTCTCAGGGGCTTTAGACTATGAGGAATATTTTAAAAGAAAAAAATGATGAGCGCATGGCCGAGTGGTGTAAGTCGAGTCCTTTGGAGCGAAAGGTCTAAGGTACAATTCTCACTAGGTGATGAAATTTTCTAACATCGTAAGATGTTAAAATGCAAAATTATAAAAAAAGATTAATCGTAATCGA
>NTPY01000566.1:335289-375443 GCA_002922825.1 Brachionus calyciflorus
CTTTTCTTATACAAACAAATATCGCCAAATAAAAATAAAAATTTCTCAGGGGCTTTAGACTATGAGGAATATTTTAAAAGAAAAAAAAATTCTCGATTTACATATTTCCCGATTTACACCCTGTATAACTTTTGAAAAAATTTTAAGGTGGGCCTTTTAAAGGATACCGAAAAAATCGTTCTAATTTAAAGATTGCGGTTCTAAATAAGTCTCATTAGTTTTTCTATTTAATCATTTAAGTTTGAGTCTAATTTTATTAATTGTTTTCAACTTTCTTTGCTTTTAAAGCATAAAAAATGATAGTCATAGAAAGTCACATGAAGTCACGGAAGGTCCTGTTAATTTATTCTTTAAAGTGACAAGTTGTCCTTAGATTGTTAAAATGAAAACAAATTGACACAGCTAGCCACGCTTAAATTTGAAAGTCACACCAAGTCACTCTATGTCATTAAGAATTGTACTAGAAGTCACTTGTTGTCTACGAACGGTAGAATGGAGCCCATTGGATAGTATAAGGACTAAGTGTGACTTTATGTTTAATCATTCGAAACTAAGCGTCAGTTACTATTTCGCAATCACAAAAAACTTCGAAATTCAAAACAGCACCTAAAAACCCTGAAAACATGTTTAGGATCAATTAAAACATCGTTTGTGCTCTGTTTGTAAACAAGTTTTAAATTATTAAAAAAATCAAAAGAATTTAATTATGCATCAATACATTTCCGAAAAATTAAAGACTCTTTGGCGATTTATAGAACGACTTCTTATAGAAAATATGTATAGAAAAGCTTATAGAAGTTTTATTAAATATATTTATTATTGAAAAATTATTAAATGATTTTATTTTGAAATTCGAATCATAAAATAATAAATTTTTAAATATTTCGTTTTTATATAAGCGATTTTAGAAATTAAAAAATAAGCTTTAATAAAAATATTCATTTTGTATTAAATTTTTACTAAATTCAAAAAAAAATCGAAATTTAACCATTTCTAAACTTTACCGGTAATTATTTGATACGCTGAAACAAAACCAACTCCAATTGTTTTAAGTAAATATTTAAAAGCACCTTCTTTATCAATAGGTGATTCCAAACACTTTTTAGCAGTATAATCAAATACAGCAATATCATAATTATTATGATTCAAAACAGCTACATACAAGTCTTTTATTTTATATAGGTTATAAGCATTAATAATTTCCACTTCTTTAATCAAATCAGTATTATTAATTTGCCAAACACTTAGTTTATTATCTAAAGTCAAGGCTATCACAAAGCCATCAGTAAGAGGCTGAACTTTAGAAATATGATCATCGGGGTAGATTGTTTTTATTAAAGTTCGATTTTTATAATTCCAAACTTTAATAGTTTTGTCCGTCGAAACACTTGCTAATTTTTGATTATCAATATTATACAGTTGATTTATTTTACCAAAATGACTTGTGAAATTAAAAACTAATTTTCCAGTATTATAATCTAATAGTTTTATTACTGGAGTGTCTGATACAATTGCTAACATTCTATTATTAAGATATAAAGCTAAATTTATGTTTTCGTCAAATAAAATAGTCTGTAATAGGTCGCCATTCTCTATATTCCATATTTTTATTATACTTCTTGTTATATTTAAACTTATAACTGTAGCTAATTGATTATCGGCAAGGAGATGAAAATATTTTATATTTATTTCATTTATGGTTCTAATTAGAATACCCTTTTCAATGTTCCAAAGTTTTATTGAACTTGAGTTTGTTGAACTAGCCAAAATGTTATCTTTTATCAATAAGAGATTTGATATTGATGCATTTTCTGCTGAATTAAGAGTCTTGACCATTTTTGCAGTATTTGGATCCAATATTTGTATTTCTCCATTTTCCAAACCACTAATCAAATTTCCATTTTTTATTTGTATTAATTGATTAATCTTCTGTTTGAGCGGTATTTTTTTTACCATTTGACCATTGTATGGATTCCAAATTATGATGTTTGAATCTAAAGAGCCCGTAGCTATATTGCCATTGATTAGATTTACAAAGCTTGTTATGGTATTAGTATGACCAGATAAACTTCTATTTGATGGACAAGCGTCTTTTTCAAAAATTAATTAATAATATTTTTCTTTAATTAGTAAGGTTCACCAAATCAAAAAATATGGCTGATGTCTATTCTAAATAATAAATTTTAATTTTTTTTAGAAAATTTTCGGCACTGTTTTTCAATTGAGCAATAAAATTTAAAGATACTAATATTAATGGCTTGGAGAACCTTATTTAAAATAGGTTACTTGAAAATCCAATAAAAATAGCAACCAATGTTAAAATTCCATTAAAATTCATATTGTTAAATTAAGAAATAAATAATTTTAAAAAATATCAGGATTATATACTATAAATTTAGGCTTATATAAATTAAAAATATCAAGATGCATTTTTGAAAAAGTATATCAAAATTTTTTTTTAAATAATCAGCAATTACTTTTTCTAGTTAAACTTTTTGAATTTCATGTTTTAATTTTAAAGTTAATATTTGATTTTTTTATCAAATTTTATCAAGTTTGAGTTTTTAAAATTTAAACATTTTTTAAAATTATCAAATCTCTGAATAGTATTCTACAATTTTATTTATAAGTATTCAGTGAATACTTATAAATAAAATTGTAGTTTTAAAGTACAAAAGTATTATCATTTAAATAAATTTGATATCACATTGATTATTTTTATCCTTACTTTTTAGTTAGGTTTAAACATATGAAACCCAGTCAATTTTAATTGTCTGTGGCATGCATGTAAGAGTTTCTATTACAGAAATTTTGCATGTTAGCAAATTTAGACTCAGAAATTGACAACTTTTCGCCTAACTCTATACCCACGATTCGAAAATCGAACTTCCCCTAGCATTTTACCGATCTTTACCATAATCGATAAATCCTCTGAAAAAATTTAATAAATAATAATTTAATTTCTTAACAAAAATAATACATTAATATGCTTAAACATGCATATTATTTGATTTGTCTGTGACATACAGTTTACAGGATGAATCTTGTTTGTCACAGAAATACAAAATCGACTGGGAAAACTCTGTCGGGTTTGGACTTGCGGTAGTAAAATAATTGAGCTTAGTAAAAATGGCAAAAAATTAGGTTAAACTGACATTTACTTTCAAGTTTAGAGTTGTTTTTAAAGATGACAAAAAAATAAAGGTTTAAACTCACAATTTAAGGCAACATCGCTTTTCATCACTATTTTTAGACTCCTCCTAGAAATAATTTTTTTCGGTTCTTTTATGAAAATAAGTGTTAAATAATTTAATATTCCGTGTTAGAAATTTAAATTTGAATTTTAATTAGTCGCTTTTCATCACTTTTGCAATAATTGAAAAAAAAAATTTATTGGAATTAGAAAAAGATTAATTAATGTTACTCAAAAGCCTTATCATGTATTTGAATATTTCAAAAAGTCGTTTTAACAAAAATTTAATATAACAATAAGGCTACTAAAAAAATTAGATCATTTTCTTTTAAATTCTGACAAAAATAAGCATATAAGAATTTGTATTGAAAAAGAAGTAGATCAATTTTAATTTAATTTTTTAAATATTTAAATTTACCGTAAAACCTTGCTTTGAAGCGCCCCATAAACACCTTTTTTTTTAGACGAACGTAATCGAAAAAAATTTAATTTTTTTATATTTAAATAGACCTTACTAAACTCTATCAGAAATGTTATAATAAGATATTAAATTAAATTATCCTGAGGACAAATTCGCCCTACAAAGATTTTACTGTAAAATTAAAGATTTTATGTACAGTTTATTGCTTTTAGTTATCGTTTTTTTTCTATTTTAAATTAACAGGAATAACAAAAAATTGTAAAACTTTCTTTTTGCATTTTCCATAAAAGAATTGAAATTGAAATATTTTTATTATCTTTAAAATATTTTCTTGCATAATTTGCAATTTTTGGTCAGTTATTTCGTTTTAATTTAAAAAATATTATTATAATTCAAATGGAAAAATTTCTTTTGATTTTTAGTGGCTAGTTATAATTAGTCGTTTTTCATCACTATTGTTTAATCTTTTACCCTATCTGTTATTAAGAGAACAATAATAGTGATGAAAAGCGATGCTCCCCAATTTAAAAATCGCTAAGTTAAATTTATTAGTGCATTTATTCTTTTATCTTACCATTTATTAGTACAAAAAAGAGAATGTAGATTTTTTATTGTGTTGTGAATCGATTGACTAATCTTCTGAAATCGATTCGATTTCTTGATTTGTAAAATCGGCTAAAATCGATTATAATCGATTTAAATCGAAATTTTAAAACTAACAAAATGCATAAATTTTTTAATTTATACAAAATTAACCAATTTTTAGCGGTCTAGTACTTTTTTCCCTCCGAGAAAAATTTCCCTATTGAGAAAAAATTATTGTATAAAGTGAATATTGTAAAATAAATCAAATAAAAAATTATAATTGTGTAAATTGTTCTAAAATGGAAAAACGAGCTATTAACTTCTATAAGTTTTAATTATATTCAAAGCAATCACTATAATCCTGAAACGACCAACAGCGAAAACAAAGCATAAAAAGGATTTGAAGTGTTGTGTGAAGGCTTTTAATTTTTTAAAAAGAGGCAAAATGAAAAATCCAACTATTGGAAATGCAAGCAAAAAAGGTGTAAGGCAACCTTAACCATTGACTTTGAAGACCAAAAAGTCGGCGTTTCAGCTCAAAAGCATTCCATCGTTGAGCCATCAAGCGAAACATGTGAGGTGCCTTTGACAGATAATCAAATTAAAGCACTAAAATTTGTTCAAAAAGTAAAAAGCAGGGTTTCAAATGGCGATGAAGCTGGTACTTCCAAAATATTGGAAGATGAACAAAATAAATTATTCAAAACTTTGAACACTTTGCAAGAAAAGGACGATATTGCAACTTTAATACCAAGCTTCCAAAAAATGAAATATGGCCTTCAAAAAAGAAAGGGCAAAAATCGTTCAAAATAACCAACAAGTTTGGCAACAACAGAAGTCGAAGGAAAGTATACTAAGACCTCAAATGAAATAGAAACATTTTTAATTTTTAAAACCAAAAAAAAATAATAAATTGTTTTTTTTTTTTCCAAAACAGGACTTGAGATTTTAGCTCAATCGACTGAATGGCATGGTGATGATACTTTTTTTGTTGCCACAAAGTATTACTATCAATTATATTTAATTCACGGATATTTTAAAAATCGAATGATTCCTTGTGTTTTTATTTTAATGGATCATAGAAGAACAATTGATTACGTAAATATTTGGGAAGCATTAATTAAGGAAGCAAAAAAGAACAATTTAACTTTAAATCCAAAAAACCGACCTAGAATTAGCCGCTACAAATGCATTCAAAGCTAAGTTTCCTAATGCTCAAAATAAAGCTTGTTTATTTCACTTTGCTCAAGCACTGATTAGGCGTTTTACTGCAGCAAATTTTTTTAAAAAAGAATACGAAGAACCAATAGTTAATACTTGGTTTCGTTTTTTGTTTGTCTCTCGTTCCAATTGACCATATTACAGATAAATGGACTAAAATTTTGAATGATAAGCCTATTTTTGACCAGGATGACAAAAATAATAAAATGAACGAATTTTTGGAGTATTTTGTTAATACTTATTTTGAAGGACAATTTGAAATGGAGCTCTGGAACCATTTCGACACTGAAGGTCCTAGAACAAACAACGACATTGAGGGCTATAATCTAAAATTAAAAAACCATGTCTTAAGAGCTCATACTGATATTTATAAGTCAATTGAAGTATTTCAAGTTCGAGAGACGGCTGCTTTCGTGAAATATAAGGAATTAATAAATCAATTAATTGTTTTAAATTGCTAAGTCATCATATGTTTTCCTAACCAAAAATCAAATTCAGTTTTTATTTAGACCAAATAAAAGACTTTATTTGACTGTTAACAGTTTAGAACAATTATGAAATCGATCAAAAGATTTTTTATAAAGTTTATCTTAGAAAGAGGAAGTATTATTTTAAACAATATCACATTTTTATATGATTCGGACTTTTAACCTTTTAAAACAAAAATTTTTTAAAAAATTTTATATTCTGAATTCATTTTATTACTTAATTTTGGTCCAAATTTATTTTTCGATTTAAATCGATTATAATCGTCGATTTTATCTCTATTTTTCGTTTTCAATATCACAAGCATTTCTAGTTAAAAAAATTTCCTCTTAAAAAAAGCAACTTTTACATCTCGATAGACAGGAATAATTTGATATTACCAATTTCGATATAACGAGGGTGTTTTTTGGAACCGACCCTTTCGTTTATCTAAAAATGTCCAAAAAAAAATTTTAAATAAAATTCTTATTTTGAAAATTCATGGACAAAAATTACCTTCTTAAAAAAATTAAAGTTTAATTATTTATTTTTTGTATTTTTTGAAAAAATGAAACAAAACCTCAGACTTCACAATCAAATACACAAAAAAGTTCAACACCACTTGTTTGGTAAAAGAAAACCAGGAAGACCTCCAAAAAATAAAAAATATTATTTTTTTGGTCATTTTTAGATAACATGGAATCGATGGTACGTGAGACGAATTTTTTTGGTTGAAATAATTTCGGTTTTTTTCAAAATCTCATTGAATAAAATTTTCAAAATTTCACCATCATCTTAAAAAATATTTAAAAGCTCCAACCCCTAATTCAATTGACAACCCTATTAAATATGCAATAAGTGATTAAAACTGAGGGTTGACTTAAAAAAATTCCCGAAAAATTTAAACTTTTTAAGGAAATATACTGTGGTGTTTGGACTCTTGTATTTTCCGATAATATGCGTAAACTGTGAATAAATTTAGGGTCTGGTCCAAAGTGTGATCAGGTGTTCACAAAAAATGTGATATTTTTAAAGATGCTGGTTTGGTGAACATAGTTGCTCACAAAATCGATGATCACGCAGTGTGTGATCATAAAATAAAATTAACAACTAAAAAAATAAAAATTTGGGATCAATTATTTGTTTTTGGTGATCAAAAAATTATAAATTAAAAAAAAATTAGAGACTTTCAATTTTGAAATTTAACAAATAAATGTTGCATTTTTGGTTTTTAGAATTTTTAAGATTGAGAATTAGTATAAAAACATTACCTACGTTAGTTTTTTTCTAAATTCTAAATATTCTAAATTCTAAACTTGATAATTTAGAACGAAAAAAAATTCAATTCTAAATTAACTTGAAATTTAGAAAAATAAAATTTGGCGGTTTTAAATAATTCTAAATAATGTTTGTTTGATCTAAATGTTTTTATTTTCTATGTTCTAAATTCTGAGTTTTTTGTCTTATCTTTAAAAATATAGACTTTAATTAAAAAATTATTTTGTGAGTAACAAAAATAATAATGGATTTACTGTGATTTGAAAAAATTATGAATCTTAAGGCTCAAAAAAGTTTCAGTATTCTAAATAAAAATAAATGTGATGAGTAAAAACTGTGCTTAATTTATAATTATTATATATGAAGCATGAATAAATAGAAGAGATAACCGGCTTAATTCGCAAACCACATTGTTTTTAATGCAACTTTGGTTGAAGTGGGTAGTAAATGCTTTTTTTCGAAATAAAGAAAAATCAATATTTTATGTAAGGTGCCCCAAGTCATAAACACTAGTAGGCTAGGATTATCAAAAATTCACCCCAAAAACTTTTTTTAGGTTAATTATGACGCAGAATTCGATTTTATTAGTGAAAAAGTTGGGTTCTTATATCTTATACCCGAGTTTCAGGGGGGGTTCAAAAAAACGTTTTGTTTCATAAAATGTGAAGCATATAGAAATCTACTTTTTTTTTTTTTTATGAAAATTTACCCTAAATTTACTCGGATTAGTCGTTTTTTATCATCCATTAGTTTATTTTCCCTTTTTTTTTGGCGATTTTTTGAAAAAAATGTATTTTTTTTAAAATATGCCTTTAAATTTTATTTCGTATATAAGACTTTTTTCAAGTAGGGTGATTTTGGGCTTAAATTAAAGCTAATTTATTAAGAAATAGGAATAGGTGGGCTTTTTGGATAATATTGTCTATTTAGTAAAATACAAGCATTTAAAGATACCTATGTAATAAATATAAAGATTTTAGATAGATTCATATAGGAAATTTATTGTTCTGAATATATTAATGTATTAAAATCTTTGCTTTTTTTATGAGAAATAACTTTACTACTCGATTTTGCTCCAAATAGCTTTTCTAAGACATTTTGATAGCTTGCACCACTTTGATACATTTCCAAAGCTCTCCAGAATCTATTCCATAGTTTAATATTCAAATCTATATTTTTATATTCATTTATGGCCTCTAAAATTAAGAACTAAGAACTTGTTGAAATCTTGATCATTTTTTTTTCTTACAAAACCTTTCAGAAAACACCAAACTCCTTCGATTGGGTTGAGCTCACAATGATTTTTTGGACAAAATAAAACGTTAAACCCATGTTCGGAGGCTAAACGTTGAAGATGACTATTACCATTATTAAATGTTGGATGTTCCATAAGTAGTTCTCTTAGCTGTTCGAGTCTCAATTGTTTTGAATTTTCCTCATCTTTAATTAAGTTTAAATCAATACAAATTCTTATTAAACCTCTATAGCGACCTTTTCGTCAAGACATTTTACACTTAAAAATTTTTTAATGAATAAATAAAGAAAAAAAAAAAGCTTAAAAAAAAAACCTTTTTTCTCTATCTCCTTAGGTCCATCTTATTTCATTATAAATACAATTTGTATTAGGATGTTTATTTAGCATTTTTACGTCATAAATTTTTGCAGAATGAGTTCGAGCATTATCCACGATACAATCTATATCATGATCTTTAAACGTCTTTTTGAAGCGAATCAAAATAAAAAGTCTTTTAAACTGTTTTAAAATTTGATCATTATCAAAATATGCATCTTTTCTTGGCTCAATCCAGGCGTTTGCCGAACGGGGAAAATAATTTACACCATCATTTTGAGAAATTTCAGGATGAGATTTTAAAGCGTCTTGGTATTCTTCATCACTTAATTCAAAAATTGATGTTTCATTATGAGAGACCATAAACATAGATATCATAATGCTTCTCCCACGTCCTTTATTAAAAAATGGGGCTTTGTCTGGAAAAATCCATCTAAAATTTGAAGTTTCACCCGACCTAAAAGTTGACTCATCGTGAGAAATTAAAATTCTTTTTTTTCTCATCGGGGAAATCCAAGAATAAACGATGTCTTTTTTCGGGACATAATATAAATCTTTTAAAATAATCAAATGTTCAATAAATTTTTGTCGAGCTAACAAGACATCCTCTCTTTCATGCCCTTCAAAATAAGGCCTATTTTTATTAGAATCATATTTGGCACCCCACTTTAAAAGATCCACTCGACAGCTCTCAACTGATCTTACCAAAATTTCAGGCTCGATTTCTATTTCCGGGTACAATTCCCGAAATCTTTTATCAAGAAAAATTGCCAAGCTCATCGCATCAAAGGTGCATTCTTTTCTACACATTTCATTAAGAGCATACGATTTTGCTTCATTGAGTATTTCAGGAAAGTTTTCATAAAATGGTATTCTTTTGTAAGAACCTCTTTCGTCTCTCAAAATTACGCATAAATTTCCCTCATCAATAATTGTAGTGGCCCACGCATGACATATTTGAATGTTTAGCATTCTTAAACTTGTCAGAATATCCCTCGAACTCTCAAAAGAAATATTCAATAATCGTAAAATCAAATAAACACTTACACTTAAAATTCTTAAGTGTATTGATTTCCAATCATTCAGACTATCAGTGAGAATGCTAAACAAATTGCGACGCTTCCGAACGAAAAATATTTAAGTATAATATTTATTCGACTAGAAAAGTCATAATCATATGTTTGAGTCGATGCATCTTTTTTTACAACTTCGGTTTGAATACCTTTTTTTAATTTAACATATTAAAGCCTAAATTTAATTAAAATTTTATAAATTTTTTTAAGATTACCATGATCTGGAATGCTCATCATTTCATCAGCCCTGTTTATTTTCACTTCTGGAGCCATAATATTTACCCTAAGTTTAGTAATATTCCTATTAGCAATGGTTCTACGTTTAATTCGAGCCATTTTTTTAAAATATTTTACTGATTTCAAATCTAAATAGAATGCTTTTAAGACAAGATATCAACAATCCCCCACCTATTTCTATAGAGGAGACTTAGTTCTCTTAAATAAAAAAAAATTATCTATTTTGAAATAATTTTACGGGAGAAATAAAACGCCAAAAATGCTAAGTCATCGAATTTTTTCAAAACTTTGCGTTTAAATTGTTAGGGATTTTTATTGAATGGGTGAAAAAAAATACACAAGATTAGAAAGTACATTTCCTCTCCTATCTGAAGAAAAAAAAATTAAGTTTCCAAGTCAGTTTAATTTTTCGAAAAAATCAGTTCAAACTTATGCACTAAATTTGTATTTTTATTTCATGCAATTCAGCAAAAATAAGATGACATATGAAAAAAATGATTTCAGATTCGAGTTCTACGCACAAAATTACATTAGATTTCAAATTTTTGGAAAAGCTAAAAATTTTAAATCCAAAACTAGTGTTTATGACTTGGGGCACCTTATTTTTTTCAGATTACAGATTTGAATGGCGGTGAATTCAGATTTGGAGAATTCTAAATTTATTTACATTAGCGTGAAAGTTTTGAATCGTCTGAGCTTAATTTTTTATTAAAGACAGGTCAAAATAAATATTTTATCCATTTTAAAATCCTAAAAATTGGGTGGAATTGAATCCCAATTTTAATATCTTTAATTTGACAATGAAAGTAAATTAGAGAAACTTTAACTTAAAATTTAAGAATAAAAATGGTTTTAATAAAAAATACAGAATTCTTGCTGATTTATAAAAATTTGATTTCAAACGATTTTTAACTAAGAATTCAGCAAAATTTAATCATAATAGATTTTTACAAAAAAATTTTTTTGCAATAATCAGAGGAAATAATTTCTAATCCATTAATTGAAATTAAGGATGTAATGCACTTGAATAAATTCAATCTTATAATGGTGATTCTAAATTTGAATAATTATAACTTAAATCTAATAGTTCAAACATTAGACAACAAAACTCTAAATTTGTCCCTGAATTTAGAACATAGAAATGCATACATTATTTAGAATTATTTAAAACCGCCAAATTTTATTTTTCTAAATTTCAAGTTAATTTAGAATTGAATTTTTTTCCGTTCTAAATTATCAAGTTTAGAATTTAGAATATTTAGAATTTAGAAAAAAACTAACGTAGGTAAAAACATTTCTCTTTTACTAAAAGTAAAAAAATGAAGACCTCAAAAAATTTATTCTTGTCTTCTAAATTAGAAACAAAAATAAAAAAACAAAAATTTTAATTTTTTTGAACTAAAGTTTCAATGAAGTAAAATTTAGATAGAATAAAATGAGATTAACAGTTTTATTTTCGAATCCAAGTAAATGACTTATTCAGGTGATGATCTGGCATTTTTTTTAAAGCGGAATAAATCAGTCCACCAATTGGGCCGGATTAACGAATTTCGATAGTAAAAACATTTTTCTTTGAAATACACAAAATCTCAAATAAGATATATTTTAGTGATCAGGCTATAATTTTTTGTGATCTAATAAATGATCACAAACTGCGTGATCATCGATTTTGTGAGCAACCATGTTCACCAAACCAGCATCTTTAAAAATATCACATTTTTTGTTAACACCTGATCACACTTTGGACCAGACCCTAAATTTTTTATGTATAATACAAACATTTCTTATTTGGTTTGGTAAAATTCACATTAAGATTTTGTAAAGGCTATTTATTTTTTTATCACTAAAATTTCTTATTTAGCACCAAAAATTCTAGACGTAATAATAAAATTTCTGAATTCTTCCAACGAATATTTTTTCGTTTAAGATTTCTAATTTGCATTTAAATTTCTTAATCTATATAAAATTTCTTAAAAAATTGATGAAAAAATAAAGTGCTCAGAAAAAATTTTTTTTTTTAAGAAAAAGGAAGGAATTGATTAGATATTACTCAGTTTAAGAGCAGAACCCATTCAGATAACCCAAGAGAAAAAGTTTGTTTTAAGTTTTAACATTTAAAAGAACTTACTAAAAAAATCACTCTTTACTTGTTTTTTATTTTATGAACTGTCTAAAATTCAAAAAATGTTTGTTTTTAAGACTATTTTTATAGTTTTTCCTTAAAAGAGTAAAATTTAAGAGAATATTTGAAATTTTATTTCAAATAAGAATTTTCGAAACCAATTAGAAGTTTTAGAATATGCAAAGAAAAATTAAAAATATTAAGTAAAATTGGTGATATTTTAAGAAAAATTAGTGATTCAATATTAACAAGCCTTTTGTAAATCATAAGATGGCAACTGAAATTTGTATACCATTTGAATTATGAAAAATTTTGATTAGTAAAAAATTGAAATAGTAAGTAAAGTAGAATGTAACTAAAAAAAATTTAGTTAGAATTTTGGATGATACCTTTAGGAAGTATATCTGGGATCTGGAACAATAGAATGTCTATGCGTTCACTCAAAATGCTACACTGGGTATTCACATAAACAAAAATAATTAATATATTATATCAGATATTTTGTTTAGTTTGTTAACTTAAAAAATAATTCTTTCAAAGACAAGTTATGAACAAAATTAATTTCAATAAAAAAAATTAAATTTAAAAAAATCAAAATTTTAGTCTGAAAAGTAACAACCATAAAAATTACTCTTTACATCAAGCTTTATAGTCATCATTAATATTTTCTTACTTAAATTTTTTGCGATCAGATTTGAATTTTCATCGTCTTTAAACAAAGCTCTCTCTATCTCTCACTTTGTGTAAAAAAAAAATTTTTTTTCAAAGATAATTCAAAATTAATTAGCAAATTTTTTTTTGTTTGAATTTAAAAAAAATGTTGGGTATGCAATCGAGTATACTTTTATCACCAACATCAAAGAGCATGAGCTCTTCTACCATAAATCCAATGTTAGCCACTTCAAATCCACTTTTATCTTCATCAATTGATGAAAAATCACAAAAAGACATTGTTGAAATTTTGAATAAATGTATTGAGAATACTCGTAATTTGACTGAGTTCTCAAAAGTTCTTCAAATTGACAACATAAGTAAAATTTAAAATCTAACTTAAAACTGTGTATTTTCTTTATCAATAATGTTTAAAAGATGCACCAACTATTAGTGGACACACGGATTTTTACTATCCTAATTTAACATTTCAAGTATCTCATTATCAACAAGAGTTAGCAGAAATAAGCAAAATTAAACACATACCAATACCACCAGAACTTCTAGAACAATTTTCACGTAATTTTTTAATTAGACCAGTTTCTAAAAAAATTAAAAAAAATTAAATTCTTCTTTTTTTTATTAAAGAAATGCAAGTCAATTGTTCTATGGGTTTATTTACATGTATATCACGGGCATGGTTGACTATAGATAATTTAATATTTTTTTGGAATTATGAGGACGGTAGTGATATTTGTTTTTATGATAATTTACCAGAGCCCATTTTGGCTGTTGAGTTATTCATGCCAAAAGAGGGTACATTTGACGATGGTGTTGAGTATGGTCTATGCTTGGCGACAAATAGTCAAGTCGTTTTATTATCTGTTGATTTTATACGATTTACTAAGGGAAATGGAGCAATAGTAAATGAGATGAGATTTTCGCCACAGCCAGTTTATTCAATACCAACAGATAATTTAATAATTAACACTTTAAAAGCATCGAAAATGACTGGTAGAATTTTTATGGGTGCCAAAGACGGTTCGTTATACGAATTTTTTTACCAAGTAAAAATTCAACTTAAAAATTATTATTTAGTCGTAAAAAAAAAATTTTTTTTTTCAAGAATCAAACAAGCTGGTTTAGTTCACAAACTAAAAAAATTAATCTCTCGCATAGTAAATTTCATTATCTTGTACCGTCTTTTTTTAATTTCAATGACGCCGATTCAATTGTTCAAATTGAATTGGACGAGTCCAGAAATATTTTGTATACTAGATCTGAAAATAGTACAATTCAAGTAATTTTTAGAATTTAGAAATTTTTAAAGAAAATTACAAGCATTTTTTTATGTGTTTATTTTGAAAGGTTTTTTATTTGGGATCGAATGGTCTGGATACATCAAAAATTAATTACTTAACTTGTAATGCTATCGCATCCAAAGCGGCTAATTTAATAAGGTAATTTTTATATTTAAGAGCCTTAAATTTAAATTTTAGTAAGCTTGCTTCGGAACCCTACCCTGAAAAAAAATCTTAAATTTCGTAAAATTATTAAGTTACTGGCTTCTTAATCCTAAGCTTAAATTTATCATATTTTAAAATAAGGACCTAGTATTCTTATTTAATCTTACACTGTTGTTTATTTTTTGCTAAATTAACAAATGAAAATTTAAGATATTTATCTCATATTAATTTAATATCGTACCATAGCATCATTCTACAATGATTCTTGAATAATAAAACGTCAATCTTAACTTTTGACTGTAACCGTAACCTGTGTTTCAATTTTAAGATGTTTGAGCTATGACTACGGTTAATTTCGATCGATTTCTAAATAAAAATTTATTAACTAAGACTCCAAAGTTGAAAGATTGGCTTCCTCGTGTATAAAAAGAGTTTCATTTTTCATAAATAAATAATAATAATATGTATATGTTTCATAAATAATATGTTTAAAAAAATATAAGATGGGTTCGCCTTGTACCCACACTAACAAAACTGTTACTCACATTGAAAAAATTTTCTTCACGAAAATCAATTTAGCAAAAAAAATTTTTTTCACAAGAACTAACTTTTTGGTACAAGAATAAAATTTTGGACAAAAATTTTAAAATTGAAAATTGAATTGACTAAAACGAACTTTTAATCCTTTAACTTAAAAAAAAAAAACTAGATCGTAAATCATCTGTTTCCGAAATCTTCTTTGTTTATCTGAAACTAAAGATGATCAATTTATTAAAGATTGTCTTTAATAATCATAAATATGTCTTTAAAATTTGTCTTTAAAATAAACATACCTACAATGATTACATTCAGGCTAACCATAATTAGCCTGAAAATTGAATCCTTGTATTTAAATGTAGACAAAAAACTCTCTAATAAAATTTATGATTTGAAGCTCTTATTTGTGGGTTAACAATTATCTGAATGAATATTTGAAATTTCTTAAAATTACAAAATTATTTTTCATATTCCAAGTTAAAAAATAAAATTTTTTTTATTTCGTCAAAGCTCAAATGACAAGCATCTATTCATGCCAATAATTCACATATCAGCATTAAAACAATCCGAATCAAAAAATATAAACCTAGTAGCTGTTACTCAATTCGGCATACGTCTATACTTTTCAGTAAGTCCATTTGAACAATTTCAACAATTACTCACACCAGAACAACAACCGCCATCAACATTCCAACTAGTTCACGTTCGAATACCACCAAACATTGAGCTCAATTCTCAAAATCGTAGCGGACCAGTTAGCTCGGCATACATTAACAATGGAATTGGTTTAATGATGACAAAACGCGACGAACAAAACGACACTGTTCTCCTTCTCAATCGAGACTTATTCCTCTTACACAGTAATTTCAAAGAGTCCAAAACAATATTCGACATTGACGGTCGTATTTGGAACTGTGAAGAAATAGTACCAAGTTTAAGTAGTATAAGAGCTGCTGCACTCGAAAATGAACTATTACAAACAATTAAATCAGCATCGGGCGTCGACAATATTCCTAAATTAACTTGTGAATATTTTGATACCCCGCGTCGATTTGCAATGATAACACCACAAGGTTGTTTTATATTTAACAAATTAAGACCAATAGATCAATTAACAGTTTGTCTTAGAGACTCGAACGGACCCAATTCGGATAGTGTTCGACTTTTTTTCAATAAAATTTACGAAAAATCCGAAGCATGTGCTTTGTGTTTGGCTGTTGCTTTAAGTCACTCGAACGATGCGAGAATTTATGAATGGGCTACACAAGCTTACTTTTTGTACTCAGGAGAAGCTGAAATTAGAAAAAAGTCAACTTATAATTTTGGCACTACTAATCCCATTACTCAACCACACTCAAATCAACCATTTCAAATTGAATCGGAACAAAACGAAAATACAATTTACGGTGATGTGACCATGATAAATAGAATAGCCCCCAAAAACGCCTTAAATTCGGTGAGCATTTTAAACAGCCCACAACAAATGTCAACACCGATATTTCATAGAATAAAAGAACAACCAAGATCTGTACCCTTTAGACCACAGCCTGTTCAAACCAACACTCAAACGACTCAAATTCAAACACAAAAAAATGAGTGTGAAGTCTTTTTTTCGGGTAAACACGACGCTATTTACATTTATTTATCGCGTTTAATGGCGCCTATTTGGGATTTGAAATTATTAAATGAATTGCCTGGTAGTAGAACGCGAATAGAAGACTCGGATACGTTTGGACACGTAGAATCAATATTTGCCACATTTGCCGACATTAACATACAATGGTTTTTGAATAAATTAAATGAGCTGAGAAAGTTTATCGAGTTGAATTATCCACAACTTAAAACAATTCAACATTCCCAAATAAATAGTTTGTTATTTGGCATAGAGACACCGAGTTCAACGACTCCGGGTCGTGCTACAACTAGTCCTAAATTTGCTACACATTTTCAAAGTTTACCTATTAATTTACAAGTTTTGGTTGGTTTGACTACGGCGTCTGGCATGCCGTTGAATGAAGAAAAACTAGCGAGTGAAATAGAATTGGGCTCGATTTATCTAATTAAACAATTTTTGAATAGAATTATTGAGATTTTTGGCCTATGGAAGATTTTAGATGATCATAAATTTCATTTTATTAGTGAAAAATTAGATAAACAAACTCAAGTTCTTATGATGAATATGCAAATTAAAAATTTTTTATTATCCGATGATAATTTGCTAGACCAGTTGATTACTGCTTTATTGTACAGGTAGGAATTTTGATTATTTTATTAGTTTGAATCAAAGTTGGTTGTTTTTTATTTTAGAGTCAGTTTATTAAATTTTATCTGAATTAATTCATAAGAATTTTATTATAAAATCACTAGTCTCGAATAATTTTGTTTTTGATTTTTTTAGAGACAGTCCTCCCGTAAATCAAAAAACAGAAAGAAAAACGCGTTAAAACCTATTGAAAAACGTCAGCAATTAAACGCGTTTAAACAGAAAAACTAAATCTATAGATTCTAGGCGCGTTTAATTGCTGACTTTTTTTAATATATTCAAACACGTTGTTCTTCCCGTTTTTTAGTTTATGAGTTCAATCTGAATAGCTAGGGAAAAAATTAAAAAAAGAAAAGCTTTATGATATTTTATTTATATGTAAGAAATTAAACTTACAATTTACAATTGAAACTTGTTCCCTTCTTATTATGTGTTTTAAAATCTTGTTTTAACATTTTTTTAAAAATCATCCAAGACTTTCTCAACAATAACCCCACAAAATAAAAAGCATATCAAACAAATTCTATAAAGCCTCAAACAAATATAATGACGCCTTTTTTTCAAAGCAAGTGCTGTAATGTAGAATTTTGTCAAAAAGAACAGTACAAAAATAATCAAGCTTGAATAAAAAATTAAAAAAACATCTCTGCAATGGAAAAAATATGCAACTAAGTGCAACTTCATAAGTTGCAGCTTATAAGAAAGTCTGCAAAATATCTGCATTCTGCAAAGAAAAAATAAAATTAACAAAAAAATTATTTTTTAAGCTGCAACTTATGAAGTTGCACTTAGTTGCATATTTTTTCCATTGCAGAGATGTTTTTTTAATTTTTTATTCAAGCTTGATTATTATTGTACTGTTCTTTTTGACAAAATTCAACATTACAGCACTTGCTTCGAAAAAAAGGCGTGAACGTTACCGTGAGCAAAATTTAATATTTTAAGACGAAAATTTACCATATTTCTAATATATTTTTTATCACTTTTTCTTAGCAAAAAAAACTCATTTTCTCCATAAAAATTGAGCCTCTAAGAAATTTTATTATTTAAGCGGAAATTACAAATTAATATCACAAATTGAACTAACACTTATGGTGACGGTAAAGTTCACGCCTATTTTCATAGCAAGTGCTGTATTTCCAAATTAGAAATAACTTTTTATCAAAATATTTAAATAAGTTTTTGATTGGTTAAAATTTAAGTAGTTGAAAATAACTACCTAAAAGACTTGACAACTCTTCATGTAAGAACTTAGGAGGCTTTCAATTACCAATTTAATTAAAATATTTTTTATCCTTTTAAAATTATTCAAATTTTTTTCTTGAATAGATATATTGACGACAATGCTTGTACAGATCTACTTAATCAAAGTCTAAAACAAATGTGTCCATCCTTATACACAAATGAAAATGCTATATTTTCCAAGGCATGTGAAAAATTAAAACAAGCATTGAATATAAAAAATGACACATACGAACGAGATCGTTTATTAAAAGAAGCTGTTGAATTAATGAAGCAAATTGGTTTCGTTGCCAATTTGGGCCAAGTTTGTGACATGTTATATCAAGCTGGTTGTTACGAGGCCATTTTTGAGCTATGCATTACAGCCGCAGAAAAACGCGATCCTCAAAACATAGCTTTATATTATTACAAAAAAAACGAGCCACCAGAGGACGTTCAAGGTCAACATTACTACCAAATTAGATGCGAATGCTATAAATCAATGCTAGACTGCTTGAATAATTTAGTCAAAACTCCCACTGTAACACTCGGTCAAAAAAATAATTTCACATCAAAAGAAAAACTAGAAGATCAAATAGCCTATTTAATTCGTTATGTAGTTTGTTCAAAAGACGAATTAGCTCAAGTTGGTTTATTCAATTGGATGATTACAATTGGTTTCGAGAAGAAACTAGTCACAATTGACTCACCATTTTTGGAAAATTATTTAATTAAACAAGTTCAAAATCAAAGTAAAAATCGAATTTATTTAGATTTGTTATGGAGACATTATGATTATAAAAAAGACTATATCAAAGCAGCTAAAGTGTTAACGATGCTTGCTGAAAAAGACAGTGCATCGCCCATAAGTCTAAGAGAAAGAGTTGAATATTTAACTCAAGCTATAGTCGCTTTGAATAGTTCTCAAAAGTCAAGTGTCACAGACGAAATAGCCGAGTTGAATGATAAAAAAGATGTAGCTTTATTACAAGAAAAAATTTACGATGAGCTGAGTCGTTTTGAGCCGAGAACAGACGCCGTTCAAGACGCTTTAAATCAATTAGACTCACAACTTTATGATATAACTAAATTGTATTACGATTTTGCCGAGAAATTCGAGATTTATTACAGTCAATTGGCTATATTTAAAATGTCCAGACACGAGGATCCTAAAGCCATTGAGATTTTATGGAAACAAATAATAGCTAATGAATTGGATAAGTTGAGTCGACCTGATTTGAAACCAAGTGATTTAAAATATCAATTAGCCGAGAATATAATTAGCATTGCCAAAGAGTATATTGATGATGAAAAATATTTTCCTTTAATGGTTCTAATTGATTCGCTAGAATTTGTTAGTTTGTCTAGAGGATTCGAACCCGAATGGTGTTGTACTCTATTGAGAAAGCTTAATTTACCATTTGAGCAGTTAATACAAGCGTATCATAGTGTCTATCTAAGGAAAGATATTAAATGGGCTGAGAACTCGTCTAGATTCATTAATACTATTTTTTGTTTGATTGAAATGTTTACTAAAGCTCCTAAGGCTACTAGTGAGACAGACAAGTAAGTTTTTTTTGATTATTTTTGTTAAAGCGATAAAGGGTGTACTTTTAAAAAAATTTAAAACTATACAAACTAGTAAGACTTTTGTCCTATTTTTCTTTATTCTTTTATCAAAGTATTAAAGGTATTTTTTTTTGAAACTCAATACTCATTGGTATTTTATACATTACCAGGGGCGACCAAAAGTTGCGATCGAGTTAGCTGAATACTTGGTTGCTTAAGTCAAAAAATTTTTTTGATAGTTATTGTTAATTCTTTGAGTGTTTTTGGGGCTAATGAATATCTTTAAGTTTTAGATTCTGCCTACCTGTCCAGAGAAAAATCAGCTTAAAGTTCAAAAATCGCAACTTTTTTTCGTCCCTGTACATTACAATTCAAAACAAAGTTAACGACATGTTTAAACACTGTTTATACAGAACATACACAAAACAAAACCAAATCAGAAAAAAAAATAACCGAAATAGAAACATTTTAAAATGTTTTTGTGTCGATTTTGTTTCGGTTCTGTGTAGGCTTTGTGTATGCTCTGTTTAAAAATTGTTTATGTTTTCGTTAAATTTGTTTCGGATTGTAGTGTAACTGGCACTTCTAAGTGCAATGGATGTCTAAAAAATTATCTCAATTTTATTTTTAATTTACAGTACTGATTTTTCACTGTGAATTCACCAGGCTTCCCGGGAATTCTAAGATATTCGCTAAAATTCTTCAAAAAATATAAGGGAAAAAATCGCGAAATTTTCAGAGGAAAAAACGTAAATTTTTCAAAATTTTAGCGAAAAAAGGTTAAAAAAAAAGTGATGAAGAGTGAATCTTAGAAAAATTAGAATTTAATAAAAGAATTTTCTCAGAAAAATTGAAAAAAATATTAAAACTGCCGCGTGTTCTTTAAATTAAACACGTATTTTCTCGTGAATTTCGTCGAATTTCGGTGAATTCACGGGAATTGTAGTGACAAGTCAGTACTAAATAATTTAGGATTTTCTAGATCTTTAGATATCTTATTCCTTATTTTCGTCAAAAAATTCGTTTTCGGTCGATAAAAATTCGTATTTAATTATCAATAATATTTTTTCAATCAAATTATTAAATCTCTAATTTTTTCCTTTTTTACAAAGGGTATTCTTTTTGAGAACAGTAAAGGATTTAATACCGAAATATTTGACCGAATTGTACGGAATAAATGACGATTTATCAAAAGAATTGATAAACGGTTTTAAATCATTGAATTGCATAATTGAAAGAATGTAAATGACCAGCTCTGTGATATGATAAAAAGTTACACAACACAAAAAAACGGGTGGATGGTAAAAAATAAAAATTTGGAAAAAAAACGAATGAAGAAAAAAATTATTCAAGAATTTATTCTTTTATTATTTGATAATTTTTGAATTTTTATTTTAAAATTTATTTCAAACAACAAAAGTTTTGAGTTTTTTTTTGGTTTTCTCGAATTAAATGAATTTTTTTTGTGGAATTTGAAGTAATTTCAAGATTTTTTTTAACTAAAATTAAAATTTAAAAAAAAATTAAATTAATAAAAATTTTTTGATTGATTTAATAATTTTAAATTCGTTTTATTATTCCCAAAGACTAAGTAACCGCAAACTAGACTCTTTTATTTAACCGAACCGAGTTAGACCTTAAAAATAGGCTTTTTGAAGTTCAAATGGAGATATTTAATAGAAACGGTTTTTCGACTCAGAACTTTGTGTTATTTAAAAGAACAGAGCTTTGAATAAGTAGCTTGACTTTGAAACTAAGCCACTCCGAAACTTTGACTTAAGTCGGGTGTTAAGTTAGTTCAGAATTGTAATGTAAATGCTTTAATGAAAAACATTTTATAAAAAGAAACATGCATCTCACAGGTCACAGAAACGGCTAGATCACAGATTCCAGAATTTTATAATAAATTGTAATCTTTCTTCTAAAATTATTAGTTTTGCAAAAAGTCTTAATTAGACTCCAATAAACCTCTAATAAATCTTAAAATACATGTAAATCTCAAATCGGGTAAAAAGTAGGCGGTTGATTTGTGCGGTTAAATCAAGTGCATTTTGTAAGAATTTACACAGTTTTGGCGGAGTTTCATTCAAAATTTTGCATCTATGTTGCATAATTTAGCATTTTGCAAGTCTAATAAATCTATTTCAATTTAAAAATTATTTAGAAGATAAATTTTTGAGCATGAGCAGATGAGCAAGAATTTCTCTTTGCCACGATTTCCCAACTGTAAAACGTTCTATAATATTTTTCATACTTTACAAAACAGTAAAAAGCTGAAATAAGTTAACGAAAACACGAACAAAAACACAACAATGTTCGAAAATTGTTGGAAAACATGTTTCAAAATTTCCGAACACGTCGTTAACTTATTTGGGTCTACCTTTTTAACACAATAAAAAAACTTTTCAACACAAATTGAAACTGATCGTCACAAAATTGAATCTTCTCAGCACAAATTTTAAAAAATAAGAAAAAAAAATTTCGAAAAAATAACTTATCAACACCAAATTTATTGAATAAATGCTGAATTTGTTTAAGTCTAAAAAATATACGTTATAAGTTAAATGGCGATTGTAAAAAGTTAATCGCCTCCACTGTAGATAAACATTAGTTATTTTATGTGACACCAATGTTTAGTCGATATTATTTAATGTAACATTACAAATAGAGTCGATCGGGTCGATGATGTTAGTTAATGAGTCAAATAAAATTTTTTCCCATCAATCGAATAGTTTTTGAAAAAAATTTTTTAGATTATTTTTTTCTATTTTTTAAAATTTGTGCTGAGATTTTATTTTGTGTTAAATAGTTTTTTTCTATTTTTGAAAAATTTGTGATGAGAAGATTCAATTTGTGACGATCAGTTTCAATTTGTTTTGAAAAGTTTTTTTATTGTGTTGAAATAATAATCCCAACTTATTTTAGCGTAGTGTATAATGTAAAATATGAAAAATATTTGTCTCCCATAGGTGACAAATAAATCTTATTGGAAGCATTAAAAAGGGTTCAGTTGCTTATCTGTTTAACATTAAAAAAAAGCCGTATTCATTTATCTAAAATATGATTTTTCTTTTGAAGTAGGCAACCAAATAGAGCAGCTTAACTATAGTGAAGCTTTTTTGATTTATATTCTCAAAATATTTTTAATATCAAAAAAATTGTAAGATAATTTCTTCTTTGATTAAAAGGCTTATTTTTTTTGTTCTGATAAAATTCATTTTACATTTTTATTATTCATTGAATTTTATCTTTATAAAATTACTAATTTAAGCTTTGATACTTAAATTTTCGGTTTGCAAATTTTTTTATTTTTTGAGAAAAAAGATGGGTTTTTTTAAAGATTCAACTTTACAAATATTTTTAACTATTTATCATGGTTCTCTAATTGCCACTTTTTTCTTCGATTACATTGTTCGTAATACAGTTCGTTGGATAACATCTGGTTTAGAATGGAATTATATTACGAATGTAATACTCGGAATAATTTTTGTGGCTATAATTATTTGGGCTATTATGAGTGTATGGAGCCGTATTAGAAGAAATTTATTGATTAGTTTAGTTGTCTTGATAATTATTTTAGTTATTAGATTGGGTTTTGGTATACCTGATACTATTGATAAACACAAAAAATATGGTAATTCTAGTTATTATAAAGAAGAATTAGTCGTTTTTATTGTTCAAGTTTTGGTACATTTATTCGGTATTGCTGCCACATGGATGCTAGCGAATAATTAAATTCTAAAATTTTTTTTTTTTTAAATTCGGTATTTTTCAAATCATTTTTTTTTTTTACTTTTGCAATTTTAGAAAATTAATATCAAAATAAATATTGGCAACATAAAAATACAACTTTTTTCTCTAAGATCTCTTTTTTATCTTTAATTTAATTTTAACTTCTTAATAGAGAGAATAAAATTTGTTAGTACCGTAAACTTGCGTAAACAACCGCGGAGATAGAACGCGAAAATTCGCTTTTATCCCATGCATCTATCCTAAATATTTCTGATCAAAACTACTAAAAATCTTATTTATAATAGTTAAAATTTATCTGAAAATACATTACTAAAAGAGTATATTTCTCTTATTTTTTTTATCAGTTTTATCTTCTTAAGCTATTTTAGATGATTTAGACTTTTGATTTTCTACTCGCTTTGTCTTAGTTTCTTTCGGCTTTTGTAATTATAATTAGAATTAAACTTAGTATGAAAAACCTTAATAATGTTTTCATTATTATAATCTTCTTTAGAAAATTAAATTTTAAAATGTCTGAATAAAAAAGGGTCACTTTCCGCTCCGTATTCCGCGTTCCGCTTTCACATTTTAGGGACAACCTCTATTTGACTTTATAATAAAAAAAAATCGACATTAAACTGAATTTTCACTTTTAAACCATGCATTTAAACCAGATATTAATTTTTTAAAAAAATATTTGAAATTTATTTTTTTTTAATTTAAAATATGGTTTTTAAACTGAAAATTCAATTTTAATACCGCATTATAAGTATAAAGAAAAAATATTCAAAACAAAGGATAGATGTATGCAGAGTTCGGGAATCGCAATATTTTGAAAGACTTAAATTTGAGTCTCAGTCTTAGCATGTTTAAGACTTGGGTTTGAGTCTGAGTCGAAAAAAAAATTTTAAAGACTGAAAATTTTAAGTCTGAGTCAATTATAAAATTTGGACTCAAGTCCTTTAAGTCTGAGTCTTTTATAAAAATTAATTTTCATATCAATGGGACTTGAAAGAGATGTAGTTTTCTTTTGATAATTTTTAAGTCTTAAAAAATAAAATGGAATAAATAAAAAAGGCAGAATAGGATTTTTTAAAATACTTGGATTAGAATATTCAATTTTTATTGTAATCAAAAAATACTAAAATTTATTTTATTAGATTTTTTCTGAAAAAATTGAATTTTTTTTTCTCGATGAAATTTTTAAACAAAAAGTTTAATTGTTCTTTTGAAAAAAAGAAAAAAAAGAGGTCAATCAAAAAAAAATTTTCCCGTCAATATTTAAAGGATTGAGAACTTTTTGATACAAAATAATTTAAAAAAATCGTTTTATTTCTGTGCTTATTATGGGATCATAGTTTTTTTACACTATCATTGTTCTTTTTTTAACTAAGATGTTAGAAAAAGCGGTAAAGATTAAAAAAATAGTGTAAATAAGCAACTAATTATAACAAACCAATCGAATTTATTCTTAATTAATTATTATAATAAGCGATAAATTTATATTAAAAAAATTTCAAATTATGGAAATAAAATAAGTCTTTTAAATATTTCACACTTTCAAATACAGCATTTCCTTACTAAAAGTTCCCTTCTTAAACTAGTTTTTTTTCTGGACGATCGTATGAAAATAGGGCAATTTTTAATATGTAATTACCTACTATTGAACTTTATGTTTGTAAGAATCCAATTCAAAAATTCTCAAAACCTTATTAATTAAAAATTTTTCTTAAAATTTTTCCCATTTTGAAGACGAACCTGAAAATTTGTCGATTCTGTTTCTGTATATAATGGGCGTTTTTTTTCTTTTACTTTTTTCTAATCAGTTTCCCCTAAAATTAAGAATTTTTAAGTTAAGTCATTTAAATTTCAGTAATTCAACATTCAAAAATTTGTATCTTAGTATGATTGAAATTTTAACTCAGAGTTACAGTTAAAGCTCAAAATTAATTGAATTTTTTATTTGCATGCAAGATTGAATATAAAAAAAATTGAAATAGTGTAAAAAAACGACTAATAATTATTTTAATACTGAATTTTAAATTACTTAACACTTTAAAAAATAAAAGCACCGATAATAATTATGTTAAGGAGGAGTTATATAAGGTGTGAAAAATAGTGTAAAAAAACTACGTTGCCCTTATTATGCAAAAAATTGTTCTTTAAAATTAAATAAATAATTTTTATAATATCAAGCGACTTGATGAAAAAAAATAATCATGAACTTTTAATGTCCTTTTTTAAAAAAAAATTTTTTTAAAGTCTTTATAAAAAATTAAAGACTTAAAATTGAGTCTGAGTCAGGGTTTTTTTATTTTGAGACTTAAGAGATTGAGTCATTTTGACAAAAATTCAAAGACTGGGACTTAAAGGACTTAAGTCAGACTCAAACGAATTTTGAGTCACTCAGACTTGAGTCATTTCGTCTGATTCCCAAACTCTGGATGTATGAATATAAAAGCGAATTTTTGCTTTTACCCCTGGGATTTTTTACACGAATTTACGGTAGTACTTCATACCTAATATACCCTTAATTAAATCCTTTTGCACATATTTTGTATGCAAATATTTATATAAACAAGTAGACCGCGTTTCAAATAAATTTGAAATTTTAAGAAATTGATAAGATTGTCATAATTTGGCGTTTTTAGACAAAACCAAAATTTTTGTTATGAGGATCAACCAGAGGGATTGAAAAAAGGACCTTCTCTTGACTCCGTACTGAGCTTTAACCACTCTAAGTTAAGTTTCTCTGTATCACTCTCTTCGAGAATAAAATTTTGGACCAAATTATTTTTTTTCAAAATTCGTGTTCAGCTAGTAAAATTTAGTTAGAAAAATACTTTTTTTTAACTAGTATTAAATAACTTCAGCTGTGAAATTTATAACTTAAAACGCTAAGACTCCTTAAGTATGCGAGGCAGGTAAAAATTTCTTTATTATCTTTATTAAATTATCAAAGTTAGCTAACCAATTTTTAGAGAAAAAAATTTATTCCTTAACAAATAAGGACTGTTTCAATTATTTTGGATTACGAAATTTGTAAAGTAAACGATCGACTCTGGTAAATTCCCTATTTTAAATAATGAAGAAAGCAACGCCTCTCTCTGTACCGTTTAGAACAACTTGTCGTTATCTAAAAATTTTTTAAAATATTTTTCAAATACTAAAAATAACACAAAACACAGTGAAATCAAAAAATTTGATCACGGGACTCAAATTTTAAAGCTATACACTAAAGAAAAATATAAAGCTTTAAATAATAAAAGTCTATGACACTTTAAATTTTAATCAAATTAACTTTTAGGAAAATTATAAAAAATTAGGAAAATTTTTTTTAAATTTAAAAATGACTCTTAAGGTATATTCAGACCCGTCATCGGCATCAAATCCAGAACTTTTCTACACTAATCATGTCTCTATAAATTGGACTATCGATTTCGAACGACAAGTTCTAAACGGTTATTGTATTCTTCATTTACTCCCTAACACTAAACAAGCCACACCTTCTGATCACATTGTCTTAGACACTCGTGAACTTAATGTTAAAAGTATAACTAACGAACTAGATAACACTAATCTTGACTTTGAATTTAGTGATTCAAACTTTGCTGGTCGACCATTGAAAATATCTCTTTCGAAATTGACTAATTTCAATTCTGAATTAAAATTGAAAATTGTTTACGAGACTAGTCCCTCAGCTAGTGCTTTACAATGGTTCGAACCTAAAACTACTTTAGGAAAAAAATATCCATATCTATTCTCTCAATGTCAGGCTATACACGCTAGAAGTATACTCCCTTGTCAAGATACCCCAATGGTCAAATTTACCTATGACGCTAAAGTTACTGTTCAAAAACCCTTAACTGTTTTAATGAGTGCTGTAAGTACAGGTTCAAATGAAATCAATGAAAATATCGAATATAAATTCGAGCAAAAAATTAAAATACCAAGTTATTTAATAGCGATTGTCTCAGGTGATTTGGTAAGTAGGGAATTAGGACCGATCAGTCGAGTATGGACAGAACGTGAAATGATTGAAAAATGCGCATGGGAATTTTCTGATGTTGACCAAATGGTTCGAGAAGCTGAGTCTTTAGCTGGAGAGTATGTATGGGGTCGATATGATATTTTAGTATTACCACCGACTTTTCCCTATGGTGGTATGGAAAATCCATGTCTTACTTTTGTCACTCCGACTCTAATAGCCGGTGACAAGTCACTAGTCTCAGTTATTCAACATGAAATTGCTCATTCATGGACAGGAAATTTGGTAACAAATTGTAGTTGGGAGCATTTTTGGTTGAATGAAGGTTTTACTCGATTTTTAGAAAATAAATTAGTTGGTTTAAGTCAGAAAGATGAGTGTTATAGGCAATTTGAGTGTATTGAAGGATGGAGAAATTTAATAGAAGCTGTTAAGGATTTTGGTGAACAAAGCCAATTGACTCAATTGGTTCAAAATTTAGATGGAGTTGATCCAGATGATGCTTTTTCGTCTATACCTTATGAAAAAGGACACTCTATGCTTTTTTATTTAGAACAACTTTTAGGAGGACCTAGTAATTTAAAAAAAAAAATTTTTTTTCAAATTTTTTTATTAATTTTTTTGCCTTAAGGTGTTTTTAACAAATATTTAAAGGCTCATATCGAAAAGTTTAAGGGCATTTCGATAGATACTAACGATTGGAAAGCTTTTTTGTATGAATTCTTTCATGATAAGGTTCAAATTTTTTATATTTTTTTAAGAAAATTAATTTTTTTTTTAAATTTAATCTTTTCAGAAAGAGATTTTGGATAAAGTCGATTGGAACACTTGGTTGAAAACACCTGGTATGCCACCAGTGACTCTAACTTTCGATGAAACCTTAGCAAATCAAGTTAAAGAATTAGCTGATCGATTAGTAACTAGTGAAATTACTTCTAGAGATTGTTTATTCGATCAATTTTCAAGTAATCAAAAACGAGAACTTCTAAGTCAATTGTTAAACAAAGAGGCGTTAAGTTGTGATAAAATAGAGTCTTTAAATAAATACTATAATTTTGGTGAGACACAAAATTCAGAAATTTTATTTCGTTGGTTGAGATTGGGAGTTAAGGCCAAATGGGAGCCAATTGTTCAACCAGCTTTGAAATTTGTGACAGATCAAGGCAGAATGAAATTCACTAGACCTGTTTACAAGTAAAAATTAGAAAAAAAAAATTTTTAAGTTATTTTGAGAAATTTTTTTTTTATCAAAGGGATTTGTATGCATGGGAATTTTCAAGACAAGCTGCCATTGACAATTTTTTGAAAAATCGCGATTTTATGCACAAAACAACAGCTTGTCTAGTAGCTAAGGACCTAAATCTTAATTAACAAATTTTCCTATTAAATATAAATTTAAAAACTTTTTTAATTCGTTTTAAAATAAAATTTAAAAATTAAATTCTTATTGAATTTAACATTAGACCGTTCGTAATGATTTTAAAAATTTAAATTTAAGATTTTTTTGTCGGATCAGTAAACAAAATCAAATAATGAACCCCGATTTTTTTATTCAAAGGTGCATGATAGGAGCAAATTTCCAGAAAAGAGCTAAAAGAAATTCAAGATTAGGAAATTTTAAGCTTATAGTGCTGTTTAATTCGATGGCCGCGGGCTAAAAATTTTTTTTTCAAAGTTTTGAATTTATCAATTTGATATATTAAGCGATTTTCTATCATAATATTCTCTTAAAATGCAAGAAAAGAATTTTTTACCACGCGGCCACCAAGTTGGGCACAACCTATTTTGACTGTCCAGTGGCCGTCGGCCGCAGCAATCCAACACTAAATCATACCGAGAATAGCTAAAAATATTTATAAAACTTTTTGAGATGATTTTAATATTTTTTAGATTTTTCTGTCGACAAAATATTTTCAAATTCACTGATCGCATCTATAGCTTCACAATTGCAAGATGTAAATCTTTTCCATACATATTCTTATAGTTCATTCCAAAGCATTTCAATTGGGTTTAAATCAGGAGATTTTGGGGGTGATTTAATCTATAAGATATAGATAAATTTCATCTATTTTAATTAATAAATTTTATCTTTGATGTAAACTAACCTAATTTATGTTGTTTAATCTTAAAAAACTTAAAAACTCAATAAAGAATTATGTTTTGGATCCTTATCGTAATTTAAATTGCATCTCGTATTTAGTCGCACCAAATTGGAGTATCAATTTACCAATTTTAAGTTGGATTTTCTTGTTTTTAAATTCTATAAAAAGGCTGTTTTTTTTCATTTTAAATGCGCTTAAACTTTTAGATATTTAAAATAAATTACTTTTAAGGTTTATAAAAAATTTATTTGCATGAATTTAATACTACACTGTAAATATTTTGAGTGGTTTTTTTGTCACTTTAGAGTGGTTTCAATGAAACCGACTTAAAAGTGGTGTTAACTTCACTTTTCTGTGGTCTACACTTAAAAGTGATGTTCTCTACTTATTTGTGTTCTACACCACTTTTTTGTGTTTACTCCACTTTAAAGTGGATATATTATAATTTTACAATCCTCAAATAAAAGTTCAATTTTTTTTTTGAATTTAATGTTTGAAAAATTATAATTAAAATATTAATTAATAAAAAAGAATTAAATAAAACAATTTAAGATTCAAAGCTTATTTAAAAGAACCGATTATTTAAGTATTTCAATATATCTTCAAGAATTTTAATGTTTGGGATCATAATTTTTTTAAACTTTACAATTTTAATTTTAAATCCTGTACGAAGCGAATAGTATAAAATTTTAGATAGAAAAGCAAAATTTTTTGATGAGAAAAACGTCGCTAAAGCTTTTTAAATTTCAATTAAAAATTATAACTTAAATTCTCTTTTTTAATGAAATGATTTAAATAATTCACTAAAATTCTAAATATTTAAAGGCCATGTCATAAAAACCGAATACCCTCTTTGTATGACAAGTCTTAAAAATCAAGCAAATATTTTAGGCGATTATTTACTTGAAAAGAAACATTAAGAGGATAGTTTTTTTTTGGAAAGAATCCAAGTTTGTTGTTTAGCTATACTTAAAAATAGAAATAAAAAAAAATATACTTAAATATTTAAATTTAATTAAGATAAATAAATTTATAAAATTACTTAGTTCGTCCTTTTTTCCAATAAAAATATTGATTTAAAAATTTAATTTTTTTTAAATTGTTTGAAATCAAAAATCTTCTCCCTTAAATACCCTTTCTGACTTCACTTTTAAGTGATTTTTTTTAGTCACTCTAAAGTGAAAAAAACTTTCAGTTTTAAGTGAAGATCACTTTAAAGTGTAGAACAAAAAAAAAATCACTCTAAAGTGATTTTTACAGTCACTTAAAAGTGGAATAAAATTTTAGTTTAAAGTAGAAACCATTTTAATGTGAAGAAAAACGAAAATATTCACTTTTAAGTGAAAATTTAAGCTACTTTATTGTGGTCTTTTAAAAAATTTTGATAACTCCACTTTAAAGTGACTTTTTTTCCAAATATCCACTCAAAATATTTACAGTATACTTTAATTTACGGAATTATAGCTTTGTCATACATATTTTCTAAAATTTCCAAGATTTTTTTTGGAGATCCGTTTAATAGATTTGTTCATTTCGATTTTAGAACTCATTTTTTTCAAAAAAAAAAACATTTTCAAATTATTATAAAATAACTAAATTTATAAACTCCGGTGCTTAATGAATGTAATTTGAAAGTTTTAAACAGTCTTTGGGAAAACGCATAAAATAAAATTTTATAAAAATTGAGCTTTATAAGCACAAAGACTAAATTTAATTTCAAAAATATAATTGTTTAATAAGACTTTATTTAACTATCACCAACATACATAGATCAATATTGTTATATTTATTAAAAATGACCGATTCACACCATTCGATCTTGGTGAACAGTGATGTACTAGTGATTAATAATAGAACTACAAACAACTCAAATAGTAAATATCTTTTGTTTACAATTAAACACTTAAAACTGTATACAGAATATTAATAACTTGCAGAACATGGGCATAATCTAATTGCAAAACGGTGAACCATTTTGTTTAATGTATTGAACTATCGGCCTAGAAATTTTGATTCATAAAATACTTAAATATTTGCTTGTTTTTCTGTAAACATAAAATAAAGGATTACTCACTTTGAAGATATTTAAATTTCAAATTAATTTTTTTGTTAAATAAAAACAAAATGGGTTTTATTAAAGATTCAATTTTAAAAATATTTCTAACTGTGTTTTATGGTTCTCTAATTGCATTTTATTTTAAGGATTACATTGTTGCTAATATATTTAGTTGGGTAACATTTGGTTTAGACCGAAATTTTATTAAATATGTAATACTCGGCATCGTTTTTCTGATTTTAATTATTTGGGCTATTTGGAATGTTTGGCGCCGCCACAAATGGAATTTATTAATTAGTTTTGTAGGCTTGATAATTATTTTAGTTATAAGATTAGGTTTGGATGTACCTGCTATTATTCAAAAGCTAAACAAAAATGGTATTTCTGGTTATTATAAAGAGTTATTCATTTTTATTTTTCAAATAATGCTACATTTATTCGGTATTGCTGCTACTTGGATGTTAGCTAAAGTTTAAAATTAATTTTTATTTATTAAAACTTTAAATTATCTGTTTTATTAAAAATCGATTTGACTCAAAACACTTTTTTTTTAATTTTAAGAGAAGGATGCAAAGCCTTAAATTATCTAGATAAAAATTTTTTATTTCTTATGCGAATAAATATTTAAGATTAATTTAAAAACTCTTAATTTTAAAGATTGAAAATTAATGGGATTAATTATTTAAAGTGTGCATTTATTCGGAAAAGGTTAAATATTTCAAGTAATCATGATGAATTCTCATTGAAAAATAAATTCAAACAACAAAAAAAAATAATATTTCAGATTTTTTGATTACTTAAAGTTTATTTAACTATCGATGGTAAAACCCAAGAGCTTAAACTCGCTAACACCATCAATAGTAGCGCCCTTTATTTGAATTTTTTTGTATAAATCCTAAAAAATGTCTTATTCCAGTTTATATCGATCTTTTTAAAATAACACCACTCATTTTAATCCTCAATTATTTTTTCAAAATCTTTCAAAATTTCATATAATTTTTCCCCGGATTACGCTAAGGTCGTGTCATCAGCATAATTCAATAAAGGCTCTTAAATTTATTGATGAACGTCCGCTAATTTGAAGAAAAATCGGTTGCAAGGCCTAAATGTACTCATTTATCAAGAATTTAAAAAAAAAATTTTTTAAACGATTGTGAAAATTTCATAAATAATAGGTTGATGTTATTTGTGATTCTCACATTGAGCATATTTCTTTGACAGATCAGTGTCCTTTTACAAAAGTTCAATCACAAATTTTGGGAAAAAATATCCAAAAGTTCTTTCACTGTTGTCATTTTACTTACCTTATTACAATTGAGATGAATATGTATGGTCACATAATGGAATAGAATTTAGTTATTAGGGCAAGACTTACTCTTAATTTGAATGTAATTTTTTTTGCGTCCAACACCTTTTATGGTTTCCATTTTGACTATTTAAATACTCAATATATTAAGAAAAAATCGTGACTTTCCTTTTGTCTGAACCTAATAAGATTATTATCCCAAAATTTTTTGTTCATTTTACTTAAATAATGCCAAAAAAGACTAGAATTTAAAACTTTCCGGAACTACTGTAATTTTATCCTTATCTCCTTCAAATATTTTTTTGAGTAAAATCTAAAATTCTGGTATTAAATAAAGTTATTCACAAAATTCTGATTCTGATGTTTAAGTAAATTTATGCTAAAGTAGGTCTTATATTAAATATTTACGAAGCAAATTTTGTCATTGAAGCAGTAAAAATTATTCAAATTTTAATATTAAACAAAGACATTTTGAGTTTAAAATAAAAAAAAAACATTACAAATCTTTTGAGCCAACATTTTAGGAGTCTAGTACCATTTTTTTTTATTAAATAAACATTTTGTTGATCATGGATTAAAAGCAAAAGAAAAAATTAAAAGAAATTGACTCTTGATATTTTCTTTTTAAATATTTAGGAAAAAAAAAGAATCTCTTTAAAGCCTATTATTTGGTAACTAAGAGTTACTTCTTCTTAAAAATTCTCTCCAACTTTTATTTGTCAAATAATCAACCTGAACAACATTAAAATAAAAAATTACTTAATTTATTTTCTATTCGCTGTGTTCACTGTTTCCATGGGGGTTTTATGCTGCTTTTTTTTAACTTCTAGAGAAAAAAAAAAAAACATTATATAAAATTTGAATTTTTGACAATATTTTCTTTTTTTAAATTTTTTTCTAAAAAATGTCTTGGACCCGAAGTAACCAATTGGCCGATGAGATAATAGCTAGGGCTGGTCCTAATGTTGTTTATTATAGACCAGGCTATTCAAGTGAAGTTTCTAATGTGACTAAATATACTACTGAGGTAACACATTTACCAGCTTCAGTAACTACGACTCAATATAAAATAAACGACGATCCTGATCCAGTTAGAATTGTTCGTCAAGTTGAGCCAGTTACCTTGAGACAAAATGTTAAAGTTCGTTATTTAGACCCACCCACTCCCCCAACTCCAGCACCGATTGTCATCAAAGAAAGACAATTGACTCCTTTACCACCTGCGCCTCCGATTCATATTAGACAATACGCTCCGCCACCACCAACTCCACCACCACTAGTAATAAGAGAGAGACCACCAACACCGCCTAGAATGCCTGAGCCGACATTTATTGAAAAAATAATTCCAGCGCCAAGTCCACCACCAAGACAAGTAATCATCGAAAGAATACCTGCTCCTGAAAAACCAAGAGAAATTGTTTATGAAGTAAAAAAAAATACCAAAAAAAAATAAAAAAATAATTTTTCTAATTTATTTTTAAGAAATGGTTGCCATATAAACCTTTACAAGATAGACAAGTCATTGTAGAGAGAGGTAGAATCTACGAAAAACAACCAGCACCAAAGAATGTAATAATTGACTACGAGAGTCCAAGAGTTAACATTGATCGTAGAGTTTACGATGAAGGTATAATTAAAATAAACGATCCGGATAATTATGTAACTGCAAGACCTAATGGCGAGTTAAGATTAGTCAATCGTATCAATGATTTACCAATAACAAATTTAGTAAGCAGTAATACAATTTATCAACCACAATGGACTCATGTAAGACCTAAAACACCAAGTCCATTCGTGTCTAAATCAATGGTTAGTTTAACATCGAGACCAAAATCAAGCTACGTAAATTCACCGATTAAAGGACCATATCAATATGTTGGACCATGGAATACAACTTATAGAACTTCGTATACTGGTCGTGGTCATGGAAAATTATAAAAAATAATTTCAATCATTAAAATTGAATTAGCAAAAAATTTTCAATAAATTTTAATTATTTTTAGTATTAAATTTTAAGTATTAGTTTTAGGTTTTTTTGAAGTTTTTTTTTTTTTTAAAGATTATTTAGTTTTAAAAAATCCGCTACGATAGTTTTAAATTATTAGTTTGTTGTAGATAATAAATTTAATTTGTATGGAATCTTATCTATTCTTATTTTTTCTTTTAACAAGAATTTCTTCTTGTTTTTAAATTTTTTTTGATTTAAAAAAAAATTATACTTATTTTGATGCTTGTATCCTATGCTTTATTCTTAATTTGAAAAAATTATTGTAGCGGATTCATTCAAACAGCATAAAAAATTCAATAAAAAAATGTTTCTAAAATAAATTGAATAAAAGGAAAATTTTTTGTTAAGGTTAATAACGAAACAAGAGTAAGTCAAATCATGACCGAAAAGTTTATTAAAACTTTTACTTAATTTCGTTAAGGAGCATCTATTATGATAAGATTTTTGGGGGTTATTTTGGCTGTTATATCATAAAAAAAATTTTTTGTCATTTTTTTTCTTAACATTTTTTATTCGTTATATATAGGTGATAAAGCGACTTTATTTAAAACTTCTTTTTTCTTTTAGATGCAAATTTGCACAACATTAAAAAAATCCTAAATCAAATACGCAATTAAAATTTCACAAATTTTTCACCATGCAACAATTTTTTTATAGCCAAAAGTAAAAGCTATGCATAGTAAAAAAAAACAAATTCGGTAATTCGGTATCTTTGCGGTAAAAAAAAAAACAAAAAGAAAATTGACAAAAAACTTTAAGATGCCCATTTAACTCAATAAGATTTTTAGACTTTAGATATATGCCGTAGTCTATTAATCTTAATTATGATTTTAAAATAAAACGTAAATTTGAATTTCTTATTTATTAGGGGGGGGGGGGTCATATTTTGGACAAAGAGGTAACTTTTCTGACAGGGGGCTGGGTCAATCTTGACGAAAAAAAACTAGACCTAGTGTTGGGAGTTTTCTTAACAACTACCCCATGCTTCAAAGTACTAAAAATAGCCTAAAAAACCCGCCGGGTCTATGAGTGTGAAAAGTAATAAGTAATTATAATAGAAAATAAAGCTGAGGAAGAATATTAAGATTAAATATTAAATATTTATTTCAAAATAATGGGGATACTATTTTTTCAATATAACTGTTTTTAAAATACCGTAATCACTCGATAGTTATACCATGGTACAAAACTAGGATTTCAGATTTGGATCTATGTGATTTTATTACTTAAATGAATTCATTTTAAAAAATGAGTTGTACAATTTTGAAAATTTTCGATTTAATTTCTTGTCCTGTCGAGTTATTACGGTAAAAACTTTTTAAAAAAAATAATAAAACTAATTTTAAATTTATAATTTAAATGATAGTAAATATAAGTTAGATACGATATTGACAAAATAAAAAATAAACGATTAAAATCTTCAAGTATGGTGCATGAAATAGTAGACACAATACACAATGGTTGTTCATCTACCGTTGTTTGTGAATGAACTTTTATTTCAAATCGATTAATGACAATAATCGTAGAAAAAATAGACTCAGCTAACCTAAACAAAATAGTCATAATTGAATTCAATAGATACACTGATTGAATCTTTTTTTTCGATTCTCTAATACTTTTTGCTGATGTTCTAAGAATTTTCATCTTTTTTTTCAAATCATGACTTGCTTTCATTAGTGTAGATACCTCTACAATCATAAAAAATATCAACATAACCAAATCATTTAAAATGTAATTAAGACTGAAAAGAACATATTTTAATATATTTTTAGTCAAACTATATTTGTATGGTATGACATCAAATATTAAATAAAATTTCTTGTTCGGAAATTCATCGTAAAAATCTTTATAACTACCAAAGAACTCATCTATTTTAGTACCTAATAAACTATCCGAACCAAAACATAAAAAACACACACTCAGAATTAAAAATAAAAAAAACCTTGAAGTTTTATGCTTAATTAAACAACTTTTCTTATAGAATTTAGAATTATTTTTCAAAAGTAAAAGTCTGTTAAATGAAATACCTAATAGTGTAATATTGGAAAATATTTTAAAATAATTACCAATAATATCGATTAGGTACAAATTTAAATATTGAGCCCATAAAGTAGTATAAAACATGGAGCAAAAAATACCATTATGAGTTACACATTTGTTTATTAAATGTAATAAACGAATACTTATGTAAAGAACATTTGAAATGGCATTTAAAATCATTAAATTAACCATTTGGGAATCAAGATTTTTTTTGTCATTATTAATTCTCTTTGTATAAAAAAGTAAACATAAATTAAAAAGGTTTGTAATTAAAGCAATGGTAAAAACAAGAGGAGTAAGAACGACTAGACCAAAATTAGCTATTTCAATTAAATAAATTACTCTGGAAACATGATAGACAATGTTCGGTTTAGTTTTAAAATTTTTTGAATCACATAATTTGAATCTTTGGGTGAAATTACAGTTTATAAAAAGAGTTTCGTAACCATCTATTGGGCCACATGACAAATCTTTCTCTAAAAAATTGGAGTATACATAATTGTATCTATAAATCCATAATAAAGTACAAGTACAGTTTTTATTACGTGAATTGAGTGAATAAAAATATAAGAGTTGTTCATGTGGATATTTTTTGAACAAACATATATCCTCGTCTTTATAGTCATAATCATCCTGGCTAATTTGCAAAGTGATTGTAGAATGACTACTAAAATTAAGCTTTGAATATTTACTCAAATTAACCTTATATTCTTGGTTAATTGTTAATAACCAATCAATTCCATTTGTATGGAAAAAAGCTCCTAAATTTTCAATCGATAGGTCAATAAGATGAATATTTATAAAAAGTTTAAAAATATTTGTGTCTATTTTTCTTATCAAGCCGCTCAATGTCAACCAGAATGTTCTAAAAAATACTTTGACATGGACCATTTTAGAAGTAAAATTAGACTTGAAGAAAAAGAATATGGCTATAGATATAGATGAATTTAAATATGAATCGACATAATTTTCACTGAAGATAAGATAGTTCTTTTTTAAAAATGTGTCCGTAATACCGTAGAATTTAATTTGATAAATTTTAGTATTTCGAAAAAAGAGAGGACAAAATGAGCTTGAATATGTGACTGAATGAGATGCAATTAATTCATTGAAACCATCAAAGATACCAGATTTAAGGTTTCGGTTAGATAATGTACAATTTCCAATAGTAGAAAATAATGAATCGTGAATAACACCTATTTTTTGAATGTCATTTGATCTTGACAAAATGTCCCTAGATTCAAAATCAAAGCCTTTTAGTTTAACAAACACATAATTTATTTTATAGTAATTAACAAATTTTTTGTTTATATCTTTAAAAATATCGGTAAAAGTAAGAACTAGAGGCTTTCTAGGCTTAAATATAATTTCATCCAAGTGTTTAGATGATATATGGTAATTAATAGAATTAGCATTCAAGTCATGGAAATCGTCAAAATCGAAAATTTCCAAGCGATATTCAAAATAGCCCGTTTCAGTATATTTATACTTGAAAGAATAGCTAATTCTCAAAAGATAAACTAAAATTTTATGATAAAATAAGATTTTCATTTTTTTTGGTTTTAAATGAAAAAAAAATCCAAAGAATTTTCAAAATTTTGGAAGTGAAAATTTTTTTAGAGTTTTATTTCTGATTTTTTTTTGTGTCAAAAAATAAGTAAAAAATTTATAGCTTCAAATTTCATAATTCTAAACCTTAAAAACGCACTTAAAAAACGGTTTGGATTTTTATTGATATTTTTTTTAAAGATTCCATTTAGAAATACAATATGAAATTTTAAAAGGTTTTTTTCGAGGAAAAGTAGTAGTAGTTTCGAATAACGTACTTAAATTTAAAGGTATGCTTCTTGGTTTTTCCATATTTAAACATTTTTAAAATATTCCGAACAAAAACCTAGCTTTTTTGATAACAAAACAACTAAACGCTTTTTTCAACCAATTTTATAATACTATATTGTTTAACATTTACTCATTAGTTAAAAAGATAGCAGGCAAATTTTTCAAATACATTAAATTTTTGAGTGTTATTTGAATATGAACTTTTGTTTCTTTAGAATAACCCAGTCATACGATTTTATAAATTTATAACCCAAACAGCTTAAAAATTTTAATTGAAAAATGAACAAAATTTAAAGTTGATACAGATTTTGAAACTTAACTTATACTTCGCATTCGTTTTTCTATTTTTTTTAACGAGCACCTTCTAAAAGTAATAACTTTAACGGTGGGTTAAATTTTTCAAAAATTAATTCAATGTGGTCGAACATCTTAAATTTTCTGAACTTAAGTAGCAATTTGTTAATTATGAATTTATTCGATAATCATGAAAAAATATATTTGAATGTTCCTTTTGTTTCCCACTTTTTTTTCTTCGACTGTCGTAAGTCAACTTTATTTTGTTTATGCTTACAAGAAGTTGTCTTGTTAAAGAAAGTGATACAAATATTGAACAAGTCTTCTTTGATTTGATGAAAATTCTATTTCGGCATTAATTTAATTTTTTATAACTTAATTTGGTCTTTTGTCACATGTTGCCTTGTCAGCTGTATGAATCTGTAGTTTTTTCGGTCACCAAAAATTATAAATTTTTTGTTGACAAAACCAAATATAAAAAATTAGGGTCTAGTCGGTTATGTGAACATATGTTCACTTAACAGGTGATCATTTTATGTTCACGGGTTTAAAATATTAACGGAGCCTAATAACGTTATTATCTCAGAAATTTTTGTTCATTTTAATAAAATAATGCAAAAAAAGGCGAGTGTTTTAAACTTTCCGGAACCACTGTATGTCAAGATTATTCAGTATGCAATTTGCATTTATACTTATCTAAACAACTAACATGTACAAATGGTGTGATGGATTTTTACAGAAGATGGTAATAATTAAATGAATAATGAAAGACCGGTGATAGTATATTGTAATTATATTTATGTAAATGACTTGATTAAGGACTGTACAGATTGTGATCTTGGAGCCAAAATTTATGAACTAAATTTATCGATATTTGCATATTGCGACGACATTATTGTTTTATCGCCAATAGCTAG
>NTPY01000566.1:376368-389557 GCA_002922825.1 Brachionus calyciflorus
ATAATACTAATAATAATAATAATAATAATAATATTGATTTTTGAAGCGAAAAAATGCGCTAATTTCTGAATCAAAAATAAACGTCTGTGATATGAACGCTCACATAAATGACACCCTGAATTGAGATCGACTTTATTTTAAAAATTCTTTTTAGAAAAAAAGCGCCAGCAAAGTTAGCAAAAAAAAAATGAATTTTCTTGATCTGGTTTTAGAAAAAACTACTTCTCTTAAAAATTTTTTTTGAAAAATAATTCCAAAATTTATAATTCAAAATTATAGACTGGGCGATTCTACGTAAGATAGAAATTGGAACGGGGTAAAAAATCCAAAATTCGTTTTTTTTTCAAATATTCTTATAGATTTTGATGAGCTGGAGCGAAAAATGTTGGAATTTTTGTAATTTTAAAATCCGTTCAAAAAATATGGTAATTAGAAGTTTAAATGATAAATATGCGTATTTCAGTCAATTTTTAAGCAAATTAAGCCAAAATACGGTAAATAAAATATTAACATTGAATTATTTTTTTGTCTATTTTATCCCCCCACAACCCAGGGCTTAACATTGATGTCCCAAGTGAGGAATCGGTGTTTTTTTTTCGCTATTTCTCTTGATAACGAATTTAATTTATCTGAACTTATTTACACGTGACGGTTTGCAAGTGTTAGAGTCATTTCAGTCATGTTTAGCAGCTTAAGTGTGTGAATTGTTAAGTTTAGTAAAGCCATGTTGTTACTTGCGATCTTTTATGGGTTTCTAGTTACCTTTCATTTATTAAGTTACGATTTATTTCGTCCTGTAAGAGTGTTTGAGTCACTGATGTTTCAAATTGGCTATGTTCCAGTTTATAATGTTACTTTTTCCCCAAAAGTTGATGTTAGTACAAGGTTAGTTGCAGATCAACCTGTTTTATCAAACTCAAATAAAAACTCAACGGTTATTTCAAAAATGAATTTTATAGTTCTTGCTTTAAAAGAGACGATAAACGCAGTAATTAATGGCTGGAATGGTAGCAATTTTACGTTTTCGAATCAAAATAAAACTAGTTTAGAATGGATTGAAGTAAATTTCCAATATGGTAAAAAGAATTAACATGTAAATTTTTTTTTAGAAGAATTTCTTGTCCATGTTTTAGCAGCTATGGTTGTGATACTAACGATTATGTTATTATTTATGAAACAAGGGAGGCATGCCTGTCAAATGTTATCTTTGCCTGCATTGTGGGTCCAGGATAAGATATTAGAATAATTTTTAGAAACGATGTCCACCATTTCGTTTCAATTTTGGATTCAGTTGTTTGAAGATTATGTTCATCAATTTAATAAATCGAAATGGAAAAATATTCTTTTAATGTCGGTGGATCCTATGATAATTAAAAGTTATCATTGAAAATGGTTCAGTGCGATTTTTCTTCACTAAACGGATCAGATTTCTATCATCCTTTTGGGTAGATATTCTCAGTCTGCCTGATCTAGGCAAGGTCAAGTTTTTCTCTAATTTTTTCACAAAAAATTTTCTCAAAAAAAAAGGAGCAGTTTTTGTTTTATTATCTAAAGTTTTTTTTAAAATTAATCAATTGGGGAGTGTTGGTTTATTCAAAAGCTGGTAAAAGCAGTTTTTAAATAAAAAAAAAAATTCCGAAAAATTCATTCATTCCAAAATGACAATCTTTTAAATTTAAAACTAAGAAAATTTTTATATTTTTCTCTAATTTTTTCACAATGCTGTATTTTTGACCTTACTTTGAATTTTTTATTTACTAAATTTTTTTAGGAAAATTAAGATAAAAAAAAGATTATTTTTCTTTTTAATTTTTTCATTAATAAAAAATAAAATAAAATACTTTAAAAATTAAAAAAAAATATTTTTAAAGGAAAAAAATTAAAAAATTGGCTGAAAACCTTCAAGGTAAACCAGCCTAAAATCAGATAAAAATAAAAAAAATAAAAATAAGATTTTATGAGACATTGTAAGCTATTAAGGTAAAAAAAAATGTCGATTTTGAATTAAAATTCTAAAAATTAAAAAAGATGGCCATCTCAATATTATCACATAAATCGATAACATTTAGATTATTTTTAGACTTCTATAGGCTTCTCTCAAACTCTGCATCAATTCTAAGTGAGTTAAGCATTGATCTAATTTCTTCGGACTTGGTTAAATTAAAAAAAAAATTAGATTTAAATATTCAGATAAAATAATATTTACTTTTTACCATTTACGATTTTTTTTTTGAAAATTTTTAACTTAACAAAATCGAGAATTTTCTTTGTTTTTATATACGTTTAAAATGTTGATTTAATTCACATCCAAAATTTTTCTGATAAATGTGGAAGTTATTTTTTATTGGTCGTTAAAAATAATTTGCATTTATGTGGATAAAATAACAATTTTTATAAAAAAAAATTTCTTTTATTTTCTAAAAGTGTGGACAGTGTTCACATAAATGTGGACTAAACAAGCATTTTTAAATGCTGAAGAAAAAATCCTCATAAAAAAATTCATTATTCACATCTATGTGTATTTTGAGTATAAAAATGTGGATTTTCTTTTTATTCGCATTTGATACACATAAATGCGAATTCCACATCTAAAATCCACATGAAAAATTTACAGTATACTGAAATCCGAATTTAATTGAAAAAAGATAAAAGTTTAAAAAAAGAATTTAGGAAAATTCAACGTCAAATTTTTATTTAAATGAATCTATAAAAACAGCAACATTTTGAAATTATTGCTCGTCCGAACGATAGAAACATATTTTGGAGATTTATTAACTTATCCAAAAAAAGGTTTATTATAAAAGAACCATCTATTGCTCCACACTTATTAAAAAATCATTTTAAGGAACTCTTCGATGTTTCTTCTTTGCCTGAAGAACAAGAGAATTTAGTAAAAATTTAGTAAATTCTCATTTTTCAGATTATAAAACATCTAAAGAAATTCACTTTTTTGACTTAACAACGCTAAATAAAATAATAGATGAGTTCGATAATTCTTTTTTAAAAGGCTTTGACTCTTTATCACATTCACTTATACAAAACAACCAATTTAAAATATTTTGCTTAATTTTTCAACGAATTTCTACATCTAAATGTCATTCCTAGAAAATTCAATACATGCATAATAAAATTTAATAATAAAGACATTTTAAATTTTAGAAGACACTACTAAAAGCAGTAATGACTTAAATAACATTAGACCTATAACTATTTCAAACTGTCTGGCCCAAATCTTTAAAAAATCAATCCTATTCAACTCACCAATACTTTTCTTAAACACCAAAAAAATTCTTAAAATTGATACTTCGCATTCGTTTTACTATTTTTTAACGAGCACCTTCTAAAAGTACCACTTTAAGCTTAACACATTTTTAAGCTTTACTCGATTCCTTACAAAAAAAACTTGTTGAACTTAAGTAGCTATTTGTTAACTATGAATTTATTCGATAACCTTGAAAAAAATATTTTTGAATGTTGCTTTTGTTCACCACTTTTTTTTCTTCGACTGTCGTAAGTCAACTTTATTTTGTTTTGGTTTACAATAAGTTTTCTTGCTCAGAAAGTGCTAATAATACTAAACTAGTTATCTTATATTTGATGTAAATTCGATGTCGGCATTAATTGAATGTTTTATAACTTAATTTAATCTTTTGTCTCATGCTGTCCTGTATGAATGTCTAGTTTTTTCGCTTACCAAAAATTGTAAATTTTTTATTGACAAAACCAAATATAGACAATTTAAAAACTTTAATTCGGATCAAATTTTTTCAAAGCTTTTTGCCTATGACAGACATGGTTCATATAGTAAATTATAGATGTCAAGATTATTCAGTATGCAGTTTGCATTTATACTAATCTAAACAACTAATACAGTGATGGGTTAATTTGTCATCTGACGTAATATGACGTTATCTGACGGTCAAAAATCTGTAAAATATTATTTCATCTGACGTCATGTCGCGTTATCTAAAAACAGCTATAAATGACGTCATTTCACGCCAGATGACGTTATATGACGATGAAAATTAATCAGCATTACTTTATGTACAACTGATGTGATCGATTTTTACAGAACATGCTAACAAGTAAATAAATTATGGAAAAGCGGTGATAGTATATTAATTTGTGAAGCGCAAAAAGTCGCTAATTTCTGAATCAAAAATAAACCTTTGTGATAACTCTGACTTGAATGTCACATTGAATTGAGATCAACTTTATTTTGTAAATTCTTTTTAGAAAAAAAGTGCCACCAAAGTCTTTAAAAAATTGAATTTTTTTGATTCTGGTCTTAGAAAAAATTACTTCTCATTAAATTTTTTTTTTTGAAAAATAATTTTTAAATTTATAATTCAAAATTATAAATTGGGCGATTCTACGTAAGTTAGAAATTTTAATGTGGAAAATTTGTTGAAATAAAAAATTTAAAGAGGAAAATATCAAGAAATTATCGACTTTTTTGGGAAAAAAGTAAAAACAATTGTATTGAAATTACATTATTTCCTTTATAAAAGCAAATGAAAAACATTTTAAAAAATAATTTTTTAGACTTTAAAAAAAAATAATTACTTCATGTAAGTTTTTTTAAATGTTTAATAATGCTCATTTAACCATATCTGAATAAATTTTCGTTATAGCTAAGTTAATGTCTTATAAGTTTTTTTTTAGTTTTTCAAAATTTTAACAGATTTTGTTTTCATTATATAAAAAGAAAAATTGTATAAAAATTTTACAATACCTTTTCAACATTGGCAAATTCTCTTCAAATAATTTTGTCAGATATGAGTAGTATTAAGTATTCTTTAGGGCTTAAAAGCAGTTAATCTTATTAGAAATGGTTAATTTTAAAGACCATTTATAAAAATTTTATTTTATTTTTTCCTTCTAAATTTACCTTACGGTGCGGAAACCAAATATAATTTATAAGAGAAAACTATTTCCAAAATAATTTATTTAAGAATTAGTTTTAGGAGCCTTTTAGTATCTCCTAAACGGGGGAAAGTAAATTTTATCTCCGAAAAATTTAGTAAAATGAGTTCAAACCCTGGGAATGACTTTTTATTTAATTTCTTTCTTTTTACAAAGAGATAACAATGTCCAACAAACTTATAGCAAAATGTGCTGATTTTTTAAATAGTTTACCTTTTCAATTTTATTGGAAACAGGAAAGTTTTCCTGATGCTTATAAAATATCACCAAGAATAGATGATAAATGTTTTAATGGGTACAATTTTGGTAAAGAAGGCAAAATAAACCAAACCTTTGACTGGAAACGAGAAAATGTTGAATATGATGAATTGCAGAAAAAGTTAATCAATACTGCTATGTGTGTACATCCATCAATTTCCAATGAAATATTCGAATATTCTAAAGGCCAATTAATACAGGACATTTTGGGACGAAAAGACTCATATAATATCTCCGATTGTCTAATATATCTAAGAAATTTCCCAGAAGATTCAAAAACACATTGGCATAATTTGTTACAACGTGTTTTTTCTTTGATTTCTTACGATATTTTGGATAAAGAAAGTGTTGAATTAACCGGTTTGGATGACATTTACAAAGATCTTAATTTGCAGGATAAAAAAATTAGTCCAGTTGGTAGACAGAGTCAAACTGCTAATTTTGTATCATTCTGTTTATACCAAGATGATAAGAGAAGAATTCGTATTCATTTTATTCGACCTAATGAAGAAACTGAGTTTCCTCATGACCACTATGGCTCATCTGCAAGTATTATTTTAGCCGGCGGACTAGTCAATCAACATTTAGCAGTGTATGAAGCGGAAAATGAGAAAAATGCCGATTTTGGTCTTTATCTTATAAAACCACATGATAAAAGAAACAATGAAGATAGAGATTTTTGCTTTCGAACTAATGTAAATTTGAACGTGATATCGAGTCATTTTTACAAAAGTGGCGATCATTATTTCTTGCCAGGACCACGCAAAATACAAAATGATTTGAATGAAAATGACTTGTTAACATTTCATCGTATTGATACAAAATATCATGCCATCACTCTATTTTGTTAAGAATTCGATGGCTTTGTTTCGCATACAACCTTTCGAGTAGGCGAAGAAAAAGAAAAAAAAAGAGAAAATTTATCGAATATCCTTTCGTTTGAAGATTCAACGGAATTGATAGAAGTAATCGATTCGTTTATCACAAAGAAATCAAATTAGCCTTTTTTTAAAAAAGAGCAAGTTTAATAGATTATTGATTTTAGATATTATTTGAATTAAAAGTAGATTTTAGATCTTTTTTAAATAAAAAAGATGATTTAGTTTATTATTTTAGGTCAATCAACAGAATAGCGTCTTTATCTTTTACTAGACAGTATTTACGGATAATCCATGACTTATACTATGTAACCCTAATGGTCTTGCTGCGGCTTTTTAATAAATAAAAAAAAATTTTTTAAATAGAACAATTTAAAAATCTTTTTGACAAGATCATAAAAAATATCTATAAAAAAGGCCTGTAAGGCTCGCATCCGGGAAAAAAAGACCTTTTGATATGTTTCTATGTATCAAAAAATTTCTTATTTTCTTCTCTTTCAGGGAATAAAATCGAAATTATTTAATTATTTTTTGATCATTTTAATTAAAAAAAACTGATTTTAAATGAGAACACCTGGGTGCGTCTAGGAAAATAAGTTGGTAAAAAATTGTGGAATTTTTATTTAATTTGGACCCTTTTTAATTTCAGTGTAAATTTGCAGGGAAACTTTTTTCAATGCGAAATTTCTAAATTATCACACCATTAAAAAGGGACTAAATTAAATACGCTAATAAAATTGCACAATTTTTTTCAGACTTTGACATCAGGTGCAACAAATTTTGCTTCACTATGCAACAATTTTTTTTTGTCGCCAAAAGTGCTTTTTAGGGCTTTGCAGAGCGATCTTTGTTGATCACAAAATAATTCTAGGCTTAAGTGATTAAATTTAATATGGAGTAAGATTAGCTCGCTTTCTTTCTTATTGAATTCACTTTGATAATCTTTTTGGTTTTTTATAGCCTCTTCTTGTTCCTTTTTGACTTTTTGACTCTTTCTATAATTTCACTACAATCTTCTTAGGATTTCTTAAGTTATTTTTCAACTTCTTCTTTTTCATTTTTAGATGTAGTAATTTCGAGATCCTTTTCATCAATTACGTTTTGAAGATTCTTTATTTCATTACTTAATTTTTTTTTCCTCATCCTGAGTCGACCCTTTTTCTTTTTCGAGGTTTTCAACTTTACCATTTAAAGTATTTGTATCCTCTCTAAATTTTTCAATGTTTTTTTCAGCTTCTTTTCCCAAGCAAAACTTTTTTTAGGTAAAAAAAAAGAAAAAAATATAAACCGAAAATTTTAATATGAAAATAAAAGTTTTTTTAGGATTTGTCAATTTTTTTTATGCAAGTTGAATTAAGAAAAAAAGTCCTCTCCTAAAAAGTCTTTTTTCAAATAATTTAAAATTAAAAATTAAATGAAAAAAAAGGAGGTTCAATTATATGTTGAAAAAAATAAGAACTTCATTGAAACGACCTTTTTTGTAAACTTACTAAATGTTAAACTGAATACTATATGGTAAAAAAAAGTCTTCATATTTTTGTAAATGGTATAAAAAGAACTTGCTCTTATTTATTTAGTTATTTTACTTACTTAAAAAACTTTTATTTATCGATTCTAATACTAAGATATTTAAAACAATTAAAAAACGTAAGCAATTTGTAGATGTGTGAAAGGAGAAACTCGACCTAACTAAAAATTTCGAAAATTTTGAATTTCTATTCCGAAATTCAAAATAAAAGGTAATGGTTGAATTGATTTTAATCTAACTCTAAGACTAAAAGATAAAATAAAAAACTCAAATTAAGACTAATAATCTTTGAAAACGTTTGTATTTATTTTGACCAACATTCAAAGCTTTTTATTAAAAAAGACTCTATTTGCAAATATGATAACCAGTTTAACATAAGAAAAATTTCAGCAGCTAAATATATAAAGCTAAAGCTCAATAATGTTTAATAATGCATAATTTTAACGTCTTTTATTAAAGAAACGAATTTGTAAACTAAAATTGTCTCAATCAAATTTCTTTTTTGTTCATTTTTCTTTTAAAAAAAAAAGAGCATCAATAAAATTCCTTTATTTTTCCTAATTTGATTTCATAAATCGACCTAAAAAATCCTTTTTGTTCTTTATGAAAAAAAATAGAAATTTGGAACTCTTCATTTTTTATTCCTAAATTAAAACATTTATTTTCTTATTTTTTTCCCTAAAAAAAATTTTGCTTGTGTTAAAAGCTGGTCTTTCTCATTGTAATGGTTTTTAACAATTCATACTTTCTTAACGTAGAAGTTTTTTCCGAATCTAACCTTTCAGCTTCCAATTTATGCGAATTTAATTCAACTTTTGTTTTATCTAAAAGTTGTTCGCGATCGCCTAAACTTTGTTTAATTGCGATTAATGATTTAGCATCCTCTTCTCTTTCTCTTTTAATTTCTTTTATGCCGGGTTCGAGTCTGATGCATAAATCCTTTAGTTGGGTTTGACCTAGCTGATCGAAACCCTCTGGTAATTCGAAAATTGCTCTAACTGGCATGTTCCTATTTACCTTATGTATATTTATCTATATACGATTCTATTTTATTTATTTTTTAACCTTTCTGATTTTAAATAACAATTAATTTAACTTAATTAATATTTAGTCTGCCAGTAACAAAAATAAACAAAATTGACAAAAAAATTTAACATGCCGAACACCCCCTATATAATTCAAAATTTGAATTCTGCATAAATTACACTCCTGTTCCGAATCTGAGCTTAAATTTTTTCGAAATCTTATTTTAAGCTACATATTTTCTTGTGAAATAATTTTTAAAGATCTTTTAAACTTTTTAAAATTTAAGAAAATTTTTAAGTTATTATCTATTATTGATTGTAAGTATCTTTTACGCATTTTTTTTCGACTCGTCTTTTTAAAAATTTTACGTAAATTTACGTAAAAACACAAATGTCAAATCACTACTGAAAAAAAAAATAAAATTGAGAAATTTTAGAGCATTAAATATTTTTATTTTTAGAGAAAAAAGTAAGTCTAATTTAAAAAAGTATAATTCAACTGAGTTTGATAAGTAATATTACCAATTAAAATCTTGAAGTTTACTGTTTTAAAACTGTTTTCTATTTTGATAATAGGAGTCATGCATTTAATATGATAGATTCCAACCATTTTTCCCGAACTCTTAATCTCACCAAAAAAACAAAATATATCCTCACAAATTGCCGTTTCGAATCCACTACCATATAAATTAATTTCTGTTTCACTACTAGATGGTCCATAATTCGGCATCAGGTCCTTAAAAATTAATACAGAACTACTAATCTCTTTTTGATCTCTACAAATCTTCTGATAACTTCTATCTATAAAATTCGTCCATGATAAATTAAATTTTTGAAATCCAATAACTTTATTTTCATTAGACATGGAACTAAATCTTATAGAATTATTCGCTATTTCTCTCAAATCGCTGAGGTCTAAACCCCATGACATGAATGCTAGATAATAATCCACAGTCAACTCATTATAACCGAAAGCACCTGGGTCATCACCGGCAATTACAATCGGTACACCACTACGGTAATAATTAACCGCTGGATGAGTCCTTAGATCCGGCACATAGCCTAATATTTGATTACTAGCTGGACACACTTCAATCGGCGTCTGACTACTAATCAAATATTTATAAATCCATGGTAGTTTTATTAAACCCAATCCATGACCAATACGCTTAGTCTTTAAAATAATAGCATCGTAAATATTTTCTAAAGTTTGAATAGTGTCTTCGGGCCAACTAGTCTCAACTGAATGAAAATAAAACTTAAATGAACTATTTAAACTGTAATTAAAACCCTTAATCAAGCATTCATTTAAGTAATTAAGACTATGACCTCTATCCTCTTCGCCCTCTAGATCAAAACCTCGAACTAAATCGGGAAATTTTGAATTAAACTCAATTGCTTTATCAAGTTTTTTCTCGATTTCTTTTTTGCCTTCGTGTCTCATATTCGAAATTATAAAAGAAAAATCGATTAATTTTGGATTCGATTTTATATAATTATTTTTGAGTTTTCTTAACATTTTAAGCTCTTCATCAGCGCTGATTGGAATTTGATTTAGATTCAAATCAACGTAGAATAACTCACCAAAATTAAAAGTTCTAAATTCGAGTAATTGAACATTTTCATTTAATGAAACGTCCAATACTGATTTAATATAATCGAAACGTGTTTTATTATACTTGGCTATTTCGGCATAAAAATCAAGAACTCCATAATCATAGACTACTTTCCATCTCCCGTTCGAATCAGTTGGGTATACCTTATTTTCAAGTTTATTCAAAATGTTAATTAAAGTTGTCTTTTCGACTATTTTTTCTATAGTCCAATTCGATTGTTTTATCCGAATCCAGCCTTTTTCAGGGTTCTTAGGAAAATATTTTAAAAAATATGGTCGGCAATTACATACGGATGGATCGGGTATGCAATCAGAATTATTTTCTTTATCACATATATACAACCAATTGAACTCTGGATCTTGGTTAAAAACTATTTCAAGAAATTTGTGTCTGTTTAACACTTGGAGTTCGTGTAAGTGTAAATTACCACCTTTGGGAAGTTCATGTAAAAATTTGTAAATTTTACTTGATGTTATGTTTGAAAGGACATTTTCAATTGGTCGAGATGGATAGAAAAAATTGAATGTTTTATTAAATTCGTGATTTTTCAACATTTGCATATATAAATTTACTATTTTTTCTTTAAAGCTAAGACCATAGGATTTTTTTGGAGAGAGTTCGCTTCTTGCCAAGTTATAATTGTATTGGTTTATTGGTAAATTTAGAGAAATAGAATGACAGATTAGCAAAACAATTGAAAAAAGTAAAAGCATTTTTTCTTCAGTTAATTTTTTTAATGATATAAAGCGCACAGGATTTTTATTTAAATATATAACTGTTCATTTTATTTTCTTTTTCAAATATTTGGCAAGGCTATTATTAGAATATGTGCTAAAAGTATTTGATTAGAAGGAAGGTAACATTTTTATTTTTAAATTTTTGGTTTTTAGAAAATGGGTTTTAAAATAGTAAAATAAGAATTAAGAAAAATGAGCAATTAATTTAAATAATATGTCCGTGTAACAGTTTTATTCACGCTAAACGTAATTTAATGAAAAACTTTTAATGGATAATAACTTTATTGAAAAAAAAAAAGTTGGTCATTTTTTTTAAATAAAGCATCGATCACTACGTGTATTGTGGTCTTCTTATTTTTTCAATTGACTGGTAAAAAAGCTAGTCGAATACAGTCGACTTGAAAATTTTAATACAGTGGTGGTGATTAATTTGTAACGTGACGTCATCTGACGTCATATGACGTGATTTATAACTGTTTTTAGATGACGCGATATGACGGCTGACGTCAGGTGACGTCAGATTTTATAGGTTTTTGACCGTCAGATGACGTCACGTTACAAATTAATCACCACCACTGTATCAAAAAAAAGTTCAAGCGATTTTTTTATAAATATCATAATTTTTTTTTTAAAAAAAAAAAATTTGTAATTAAAATTTAAAAAGAAAAATTTAAAATTTACATCGACAAATAAAAATGACTTTTTCATTATTTTAACCAAAATTTCAAAAAGTCAAGAAAGTAAAAAAAGGGCATATATGATTTTTGTAGATCTCAAAGAGCTGAATCGATTAATAGAATAGCGGTCATTCATACACGAATTTCATCGACCGAATGATCATTCATGAATTTCCATGAATGTTCATGAAAATGAAAAGCTTCAAATTGTCGATCAAACGCTTTCATTAACGTTCATGATCGTTCATCAGTTTTCATAAGCTTTAATTGTAAATTTTTTTGAGCAAAAAAAATACGCTTGTGAATTCCTGCGGTTTCCCACAATTTCGCATGAATTCGCAGCAAAATCTTTTCGAAAAAATTTTTTTTTAAAAGTGATTTTTTTCGCTTTTTGGCACTTGTGAATTCCTGCGAATTCGTGGGAATCCTTTCGAATCCTCGTGAATCCATTTTTATTAGCAATTCACCGTCGCCTTTCATAAAAGGTCATGAAATCACCTAATGAATGTCCACAGCTGTATCAAAAATTTTTTTATTTTATATCAAAAATTTTTTTAATTATAAATTATTAGATTTAAGGAAAAAAGTTAAAAATGTTTGTAAAAAAAATTTTTTTCAAATTGAGTAAAGATTTTCTTTGATGATTTTTGCTAGAAAATCTTAAAAATTGAATTTTTTTAAAAGAAATTTCCATTTTTTTTTAGACTAGATATATGAAAAAATAATTTCATTTAAGCCTTTGATGACTATGACTTTTGTAAGTCACTTAACAACACTGGATAATCGCAGATATTAAATTGAACAAATTTGAATTTTTTTACCTCACCTTACACTCCAGTCAGACATACGGGAACGAAAAAAATCCGTAAGGAATTCCGTAAAAAATCCAGTCGATTCTCAACTAGTCTATTGCATAAGACCTTTTTTTTGGAATTTATTATACATACTAAACATAGTGTTTCAGAGCAAATTAGACTAATGAATTTAATAATTAAAAAAAGTCTGAGTGTGATATTGTATCGAAAACTTTCACAAAGTCATTTCCAGTTTTCCAGTTTGAATTAACATTGGGTTAAAACGAGCTGTATGGATTTATTGTTCTTTCTAAAGGCTTTCCGATACAGCTAAGTTAGAAAATAGATCGATATGACAAGTTTTTTTCAACTTGATTTTTTTGATCTTCAATTTTACAGAAAAAAGGCCAGAGAATGAGGGTTAGAGATTCTTTAAGAAATTTTGGACCTGAACCGATGAACCATTTGGTTTTTAAAAATTGAAATTTTTTTTATGGTAGAGTAAAAGGAGAAAAACAACTTTATTCTTCGAATTAAAGTAAGAGGCTTATTCAGGCTTGATTTGTGGCCAATTTTTAAAGAACCTAATTTTCATACTCTGGCATTTAAAATTGAAGAGCAAAAAATCTAATTGAAAAAAAAACTTACCATATGACTAAGGTAATTTAGGAACTAAGTATTCTTTAAATTAGAATAATTTTTTTGAAAATTCTTTAATAAATGTAAATGAAATCTTTTTTTTTTTTTTTT
>NTPY01000566.1:389719-424420 GCA_002922825.1 Brachionus calyciflorus
TTTGAAAATTCTTTAATAAATGTAAATGAAATCTTAAAATAAATTCACAAAATTGAACTAGATCTGCTACTTTCTCTTGAATTTCTCTTGAAAAAAAAAAATTAAATATTAAATTTTAGTTTTTAAGAATAATTAATAAATTTTTGAAATAGAACCTTTTTCAATAATATTGTCCAATCAATCGATTTATAAAACTTTGGATAATAATAGCTGTTCTCTATATAAAATTTGTTTTTTTCATGACGGCTATACATATAAACAGGCCTTGATAATTAAAAATTTTAGTTTTTTTTTTTTTTAAATTTAATTTTGTCTTAAAGATTTAGTGAAAATTTTTTCTTCAAATTTGGTTAATAAATAAAAACTTAATTTTAATCTTACAAACTTGGTTTTATTGGTCGTCTCATCCGCTTGTAATCCTCGCTGTTGTTTGTGTAATCAAAAACTTGTTTGAATATTTCGAATTTTCTTAATTTTATTTTAGATGCCTCTCTGCTTTCAATAGCAACACTAGGAAATTTTAAACTTGGCCTATTATTTGAATTCGATTCCATTTTTTTACGAAAAAAAAATTTAATATTTAAAAAAAAATTAAGACGCTTTTTTTTTGAAAATAAAGTGAAAGCTTGATTACGTTTATTCGTTACCATGCCAGTAAAACGGAATTTATTAAAAGCTTAAAATATTTAATTATGCAATGTTAGAATGCTTTAAAATGTCAATATTTTTTTTCAAAAAAAAATTGGTTCAATTTTAAAAGATTTGCTTGATTTCAATAAATTTTTAGAGGATTTTTACTCACATTTTACAAGCAAAAGAATTTAAGCATTTTTATTTCAGCTACTTATTTTAAGCTAAATGACAATAAGATTTTTGTTATTTCTAAAAAGAATTTTTTATTGTCTCTATATTTGCTTAAAAGTGTCTCCTTAAATCTTAAGTCTTCGTTTTGTAGTATTTGATTTAAGACTTGTAAAAACTTAATTTAATGGTTTAACTAAAATTTAATTTTATAACGGTATCAATTTTTTGTAGATTATGTTTTAAAGCTGCTTAGACCGCTTAAGAGCTTTTCTTAAGCAATTAAAAAATTTTCTTGAAAATCTACTCTAGGAACAAGTTAATAAAAGAATTTTTTTTATTTTGATGTTTAAGTATCAATTTAGTATTTAACTTATAAATTTAAATTGTAGCACGTTATTTTCTAAAATAAACAATTGAAATTTCATATTTTATTTTTTAATGGAATCGTCTTAGGAAAATTACTTTTGTGAAAAATATTAAGTGCATTTTAAGGTTTTGGATTCGAAATTTGAAGCTTCAAAAATTTTTTCTCTTTAAAAAATCCATTTATATAAAGCCTTGAAAAAATTTAAAACGTTCAATATTCTTCAAATTTTATTTAAAATTTTTCAACAAAAAAAATGAAAATTTTATTTTATTATACAATTTTAGTTTATCTTTTGAGATTTAGCTATTTTTTCAAGTATAAATATACTGAAACGGGCTATTTTGAATATCGCTTGGAAATTTTTGATTTTGACGATTTCCATGAATTGAATGTTAATTCTATTAATTACCATATATCATCATCTAAAAACTTGGATGAAATTATATTTAAGCCTAGAAAGCCTCTAGTTCTTACTTTTACAGATAATTTTATAGATCTAAACAAAAAATTCGCTAATTACTATAAAATTAGCTATGCTTTTATGGGATTAAAAGGCTTTGATTTGGAATCTAGGAATATTTTGTCAAGCTCAATTGACATTCAAAAAATAGGTGTTATTCACGATTCATTATTTTCTACTATTGGAAATTGTACTTTATCTAACCGAAACCTTAAATCTGGAATTTTTGATGGTTTCAAAAAATTAATTGCATCTCATTCAGTCACTTATTCCAGCTCATTTTGTCCTCTCTTTTTTCGAAATTCTAAAATTTATGACATTAAATTCTACGCTTTTACGGACACATTTTTAAAAAAGAACTCTCTTATCTTCAATGAAAATTATGTCGATTCATATTTAAATTCGTCTATATATAGAGCTTCATTCTATTTTTTCAAATCTAATTTTACAACCAAAATGGTTAATGTTGAAGTTTTTTTTAAAACCTTTTGGTTAGCATTGAACGGTTTGATAAGAAAAATAGACAAAAGCATTTTTAATAGTTTTTTAAATATTGGTATTATTGAATTATCCATTGAAAATTTAGGAGCTTTTTTCCATACAAATGGCGTTGATTGGTTATTAACAATTAACCAAGATTATAAAGTTAATTTGAGTAAATATTCAAAGCTTAATTTTAGTAGTTATTCTACAATCACTTTGCAAATTAGTCAGGATGATTATGACTACAAAGACGAGGATATATGTCTATTCAAAAAATATCCACATGAACAACTCTTATATTTTTATTCGATCAATTCACGTAATAAAAACTGTACTTGTACTTTATTATGGATTTATAGATACAATTATGTATACTCCAATTTTTTAGAGAAAGATTTGTCATGTGGCCCAATAGATGGTTACGAAACTCTTTTTATAAACTGTAATTTCACCCAAAGATTCAAATTATGTGATTCAAAAAATTTTAAAACTAAACCGAACATTGTCTATCATGTTTCCAGAGTAATTTATTTAATTGAAATAGCTAATTTTGGTCTAGTCGTTCTTACTCCTCTTGTTTTTACCATTGCTTTAATTACAAACCTTTTTAATTTATGTTTACTTTTTTATACAAAGAGAATTAATAATGACAAAAAAAATCTTGATTCCCAAATGGTTAATTTAATGATTTTAAATGCCATTTCAAATGTTCTTTACATAAGTATTCGTTTATTACATTTAATAAACAAATGTGTAACTCATAATGGTATTTTTTGCTCCATGTTTTATACTACTTTATGGGCTCAATATTTAAATTTGTACCTAATCGATATTATTGGTAATTATTTCAAAATATTTTCCAATATTACACTATTAGGTATTTCATTTAATAGACTTTTACTATTGAAAAATAATCCTAAATTTTATAAGAAAAGTTGTTTTATTAAGCATAAAATTTCAAGGTTTTTTTTATTTTTGATTATGAGTGTGTGTTTTTTATGTTTTGGCTCGGATAGTTTATTAGGTACTAAAATAGATGAATTCTTTAGTAGTTATCAAGATTTTTACGATGAATTTCCGAACAAGAAATTTTATTTAATATTTGATGTCATACCATACAAATATAGTTTGACTAAAAATATATTAAAATATGTTCTTTTCAGTCTTAATTACATTTTAAATGATTTGGTTATGTTGATATTTTTTATGATTGTAGAGGTATCTACATTAATGAAAGCAAGTCATGATCTGAAAAAAAAGATGAAAATTCTTAGAACATCGGCAAATAGTATTAGAGAATCGAAAAAAAAGATTCAATCAGTGTATATATTGAATTCAATTTTGACAATTTTGTTTAGGTTAGCTGAGTCTATAGTTTCGTCTATTATTGTTGTGAATCGATTTGTAATTATTGGTTTTAATAGTAAGTCGGTTGATGAACAACCTTTATGTATTATATCTACTATTTCATGCACTATACTTGAAGATTTTAATCATTTATTTTTTATTTTGTCAATTTCGTATCTAAATTATATTTACTATCATTTAAATTTAAATTTTAGAATTAGTTTTAAAAATTTTTTTAAAAAATTTATTGTTCAATAAATTCAAAAAGTTAGTGCTAAATAACTCGGCTTTATATGATTTTAGTTTTATTAAGTTTTTAAATTATCATACTGTAAATAATTATAAAATAAATCCATTTAAGGGATCTTCCCAGGTCCTAATTCCTGTAGGATCCTGCAGCTGATTCCTTAGGATTTGGACCTCAGGATCCGGTGACTTGATTTGTGGAGGTTCTGTACATGAACCCGGCAAGATTCTTAACAGAATTATTAAGGAAATATTAAGAAACTCAATGATCTTTGAAAATTTTTTTTAATTTAAAAAATTAAATTTTTCCTATTTTAAAATCCTTGCTGATCTTGATTAGTATTCCGATGGTATATATAGGTCAAGATCGAGAGGGCAAACATATGCTAGTTCTGTCCACGAGGCAAGAAGATTCTTAATAAAATATATTTAAAAAAACTTTGATAAATAAAGAACTTAAAGGAAAAGCATTGATTTTAAAAAGATTCATTATGGAAAATATAAAGAAAATTTAGTATTTCTAGGGTATTTCCAGAAATAGACTGTTGATAAATTATTAGGAATCTCAAAAAAAAACCTGTAATTTCTAGTCTGTTTCCAAATAATTTTTGTATAAGAATTCTGATCCTTACTGATTCTGTTAAGAAAAGTATTCAACAATAAAATTTGACTTTTAGCATTTTAAAAAAAAAACGATCTAAAATTTCAATAAAAAAAAAAAACAAAAATATTTAATACAAAAAATATTAAAAAAACCTAAAAAATTTAAAATACAAAAAAAAATTTTGATATTAAAAAAAAAATAAATTACAAAAAGTTATAAAAAAAAGAAAATAACAAAATACTAAACTAATTAAATGGAAAAGAGAATATGTATCAGGAAAAATAAGACCGTGGGAATTATAAATAATATTTTTAAAAATTATTTGAAAATTATTTTAACGAAATCGAGCAAATACGTTATAAATATTATTTATTTATATTATTTTTATTGAAATTCTAAAGCTTTACTTTAATTAGTTCTCCGAATTATTCTTGTGTATTCTTTTAATTAAAATGTTGATTTTTTTCTACATTTCTCGATTTATTATTAATTTTTATTTTCTTTATTTTTTGGTGTAGTTTTTAATTAGCTTTTATCTTTTAAAATTTTTCCATCTTTAAATTTTTTTTAAAATATAAATAATAAAATAATAATAATTTTTTAGTTAACTTATTAAATTTTTTCTACTTTTTAATATTTATATTAATTTTTTTTATAAATTTCTTAGGTTTTTGATTTTTATTCCAAATCTTTTAAAATATTTTTTATAGATTTTTTTTTAATTTTTATTTTTCAAATGTTGTGAACTTATTTATTTTTTTCCTTTTATTTTTTTATATTTAAATTTTAATTTTTTTGAAATAACTTAACTTCTTTAAGTTTAAATATTCTGGTCGCAAAACAAGAAAAAAGAAAAATTCTGTATAAAGATAAATGAAAAATACATTTATCTTTATACAGAATTTTTTTAAGATTTCTCTTAAAAAAAAAATATCATTACAACTGTGAATTTTGAAATAATTTTTCCTAATTATTCTATTTTAAATCTTGATCGGAATCTTGATCAAGATCATCATGGATTGAGGAACTGGGAATCCTTATAGATCCTTACTAATCCATAAATATTTTATTTTTTATCAAAAGAACAAATTTGGGATTCCGATTGGAATCGAGTGAAAATCTTGAGTTAATTTAAACAAAAAAAATTCCAAGGTTTGAAGATCCTTGGCTTTCCTGTACAGGATTTAGCACCTGGGTTCAAGTGGTTAGCTAATTAATGACCAAGAAGGTTTTTTAAGAAAATTTAATAGATTGATTGAAAAGTGAATTCACGTCAAATTTAAGCAAATATCCTTTCAGACAAACTTTGCAAATAAGGTCGCAATTCAAAAAATAATATTCGCCTTAAAAAAAGCACGAATTTAAACAAGCAAAAATTTAATGAATATCTGGGAATTGCACAAAGCCGACGCAGAAGATTCCTTCAGAAAGAAAATTTATTTTATCAATTAGACTTGAAAATTAAAGCGAGAAAATAGAAACGAAGCGTTTGAAGATTATAAGCTGAATTAAAAATATTTTTTTATTTTTAAAAATTCAATTTTTCAAATTTATTTGCCAAAAAATATATACATTAAATTTTTAATAGCTAATTAAACCAAGCGATTTTTAACCAATATGTTTATACTTGCTTATCAAGCATAACTTTTGGATCTTTGAAAAAAGCGCACCCGGGTGCGGTTTCCGTATTTTTCAATCTTTCAAGATTTTAAGATAGCATATGAAAGAGCGTAAAAAAAGCTTCAAAATGATACCCTAAAAGTATACTTAGCTAATTTTAAAAGTAATTTTTTTGATTATTTTATATTTATTAGACCACAGCACCCCCTACGCACCCCCTACGCACCCCCAATTTTTTTCACGGAATCTTACTCAGTTTTTAATATTCTATCTAAATATAGACTTATTTTTTCATGTCCTTTAGCTAAAAATGATGTAAAAATTCAATCTAAATTGACTAATAAAGAGAATAAATCGGATTTTTTTCGTTTAAGACTAGAATAAACTTTTTAAAAATTTTAAATTTTAATTTTTTTTTTAAAATGAAAATTATCAATTTTTTATCTCTAGTTTATCACTTTGGACGACTTTTTAAAGAATACTCGCTTTTTTCAAGGATCCTAACTTTTTCGAATTTCTAATTTAAAAAATAGTAATAGTCTGTTCTTTTTAAGCCTTTGTTAAAATTTTCGATAAAAAAATTGCACCCTAAATCTTACCTTTTTTTTTTTTACTATTTTCTTTTTTACAAGGAAATTGCGTAATTCAATTTGAAAATTTAACATTAATTTGAATTTTAAAAAAATTTAATTAAACAATTAAAAATTTTAGCAAATGTATAAAATAATAGTATAAACTAATAGAAAAAAAAATTGTCATCTCTTTAAGTAATCATAGTAGAAATTCAAGAATTATTACTTGAAATAATTTCTCAAAAGAATTCAATAAAAAGCAAGCGTCTTATTGGCTTATTGTTTGAATGATTCCATGTAATATACTTGAACTTCTACTATGATTGCTTTAAGAGCAAGGGTTTTACGGTAATTACTTTAAACTAAGATTTTTTATTTAAGTTTTGAATTAAAATCAACTTTTTTAAAATTAAAATAATGAAGATTTCAAAAAGCATCTTTAGAGAAAATTAATAAATTTTATCTAAAACTAATGGGCTAAAAATTTGAAAGTAAAAATTATCATGCAAGCTTATAGATTTTATTTTTTTATAAATAAAAAATTTATTTTGGTTTGACAGCGAATTTGATATTTATACAACCAGAAGGACCCAAGGCATCCTTAGCTTCAATTTTTACTTCAAAATCACCACTCGCCAAAAATGAAAAAATTGTTGAATTCGCATCAGGTACTTCGAATAGCTCTTCTATTTCAAGTAAACCAGCTCTTTATTTTTTTCAAAAATTATTAAAATTTTAGACATCATTTTTTTGCAATCAAATATTACTTTAATTTAAAAGGACAAGTACAATCAATGCCTAAATCAGCAAGGGACTTACAAACAAATCAAATTAATTTTTTTAAAGATATAAAAAAAATTAATTGAATTACTGGTGGGCATGTTTCTTGAGTGAATGATGGAAGAAGTGTTGCGACAACTTTGCACATATCATCGTAAGTGCAGCTACCAACGTAAACACCAGCAGCTAAATAACTTTATGAGTAAAATTAGGTTAATCTATTAAAAAAAATTTAATTGATTTATATTACCATCTAATTGGGAGTTTGAGACCAGAAACTGTACGAGTAATACTGAGACTAGTTGTAAGGCTACCGCTCAAAGCTCTTTTTAAATCAGCAGCTAATACTAATTTAACGTTGCCTGGTTGGACTATTGGCATTGGTGTAACATCGGCTTCGAGAAAACTAATAGCTACTGATCCACAGTCACTCCATTGAAATTTATTTAATGTCTGAGCATTTATTAAAGCTGGTAAAAATAATCCTAAAAAGATTAATTGCATTTTTGATTATATATAAAGATGGTTTTAATTCAACTAAATTTATTTTAAAATAAAAACTTTGATTTTTTATTTATTTTATAATGTTAATAGAACAGGTGCTAAGAAATTTCTTATTGATTAAAATAATTAATCATTGTTACTTAATGTTTAATTAAATGTGATTATTACGATGAGAATAGAACGAAATGATTCTTTTATTTGTAAAAATCGAAATAAGGAATCGCTCAAAAATCAAAGATCTTTAGCGTTGAATATACAAATAAGATAAAATAAATTTAGCTAAATGTTGATAAGGTTTTTTGTCAAAGTTTTTATGGACATTTTTTTATCTACGTCATTTTATTATGCAAAAAATTTATTTGTTTTGTGAGCGATATTTGCAAAATATTGATAAGAATTTGGTTTTTGTTTAAAAATTAAAGCTTTGTTTGTAATTTTAAATTTTGTATAATTAAAAGATATGTAGAAATGGTAAGGTTGTAACGAGTTTTTAATATCAACTATTTAAAAAGAGGTAAAAATAGCGGTTAAATTTTTTTTGACTATTAAATGCCTCTTTTTATTGAAAACTTGCCTTTTGGAGATCCTTTCTTATATAGCGAAAATGTTTAAAAGCTGTTAGCTAAGCATTTTTTAGAATTTTTTTTAAAGGACAACATGGTTTCAGAACTGACTTGCCAAACAGCTATTCAGGAATTTATATCATTCATAAACAATGCTCTGGGACAAAAGCTTATATCACTCGGATTTTTTATTGATTTAAGAAAAGCCTTTGACTTGATAGATTCCTTAATTCCTCTTTTAAAATTATTTCACTATGGTCTTGACAATAATTCATTAGCACTAATGTCAGACTATTTTAACATTAGATCACAAATAGTAAAATAAAATAATGCAAAATCAAAGCCTTGTAAATTAAAATATAGAGTTCCACAAGGGTCTCTGTTTGATCCTCTTCTCTATTTAATTTTTATAAATGACCTCCCATTATGAATTTTAAGAGCTTTTATTTTAGTAAATTACTTAAATTTCGGGCCCTACCTTAATTCGTGAACTGAACTTTTTGTGAGCTGGTGAACTGACACTTTCGTGAGCTTCAGTTCACCTGTAAAAATTTTTGTGATCTAAAGTTCACCTAAAAATAAAAACAAAAAAAATACTTTATTATTAATTAAATCAATTATCAAAAAAAGAAATAAAAAAAAATTTGTTTTTTTTATGGGCTTTACTTTTATGCAATTTTAGACCCCATGTCCCTTTACATTTCTTGATAACTCCATTTTCATGGCAGATATCACACTGAAGATCTGATTCACCACTTGCGATAATCGCTTCAACTTCTGTATTAGCCTCTATAGAAGCCACTGGTGCTTCATAAGAATTTTTTTCTAAAACTAAAGCATTAGCTTTTACTGGATTCTTTTCGATACTAAGTTGTTCAAGCTCTTTATTCAAGCTTTCAACTCTTTCGTCACTTACTATTTGTGCATCTTAATGTTAACAAATTTTTTCCATCTTTATCTCTTTTTCTTGTTACTATTTTTAAATCAGATTCACAGTCTAAACACGGATCAAGAGATATTATTTTTTAGTTTTTAATATGTTAAAGCAATCATTTTGATCAAAATTAGACATTTCTTTAATTATTTAAAATTAATTGAAACTGATTAGTTCACGAAAAAAAAATAAGATCACAAAAAAAAAGAAAAAAAAATAGCTTATAATTGGTGAACTATCTTAACTTTTTCTAAAATTTTCAGACACTTTCGTCAGCTTCAGTTCACGAATTAAGGTAGGGCCAATTTTTTATTAAGAAAATTTTTAGGGTTAATTAAAATTTAAAAATTTGAATTTCTAACACAATTTAATATATTTTATTGTATTTAATTAATAAAATTTAAAAAAAATTTAGGTCCCACCGAGACTTGAACTCGGATCGCTAGATTCAGAGTCTAGAGTGCTAACCATTACACCATGGGACCTTACTTATTTATAACTGTTTTAGATTTACTATTGAAAAATAATTAAAAAAAGAAAAAGAAGTCTGAGATTAAAATTTTTACACTTGTACGAATTGCTTTGAAATGCGTAGCATAAAAATTCTAATAGCTTGTAAAACCAATAAGACTCCATTTGAAACTAATGAATTTGAAGCGATTAATACAAATGGTTTTATCGTAAACCCAATAATATAAATGTAATTTGCAATCGAAAACAATATACTGTTATGTTTAATGTATTGGTCTGTTATTAAGTAGAATGAATAAAGTGAAAACGCCAAGAAGTTAACAAAAGAATAGATACCTAATTTTATAATTATTATTTTATGTTTTCGTACAGTTTTATCCATACTTTTTGATCCATATTTTATCAAATAGTAGGGTATTATAATAATATAACATCCAATTAAAATTAAATTGCTCAAAATAATTAAAATTGCTTTTGAAATATCACGGTATTTGCTATTGACAGGCGATTCAAATTTTTTAATAAAATAATCGATCAAAAATATCAAAATAGCCAAAATTAATAAAAATAAAGTAGCTAGAATGGCATTTTTGTATTTTTTAAGACCTTTATCAGTTAATTTTATACTCTGTTTTAATTTATAGCTTTTTCTAAATATTATTGCTCTATTTAAAGATATTTGTATAAGCAGAAAAGATTGAAAAATCATTGCAGAATGAATTAAATTGTGGTAAAATTTTGTCGAGACAAAAAATTCGTCAAGTATTATAATCACGTACGAGGACACACTCAAAAATAAAAGTGATAAAAAATCGATCGCATAAAAATTTTTCCGATTGGCCAATAAACCTAAAATTGCAATCGAATTACCAACAAAACATAAGTAGCTATTTATAGATAGAAATAAATCGATGGAATTTAAACTAGTCTGGTTAGAATATGCTGTTGTGTTCATTTTAGTTTATTTTTTAAATGATCAAAATTAAAAAATATTAAAAAATTTTTTAATGTTGTATATTTAGATGAAATTTAAACTTTTAATTTTTAAAAAATTTAAAACTTCCTGAAAAAAGTAATCTCAGAATGCAACCTACGTTAAAAAGAAAATTTTGATGAAAAATCAATAGAAAAATAATTATAAAAAGCTTTAAATTATCTTCAAATAAAGATTGAAACTTTAGAATTAATTGATCCTCTTCCTTTTTGTTATGTACTTGTTATCACATACAGCAGTTATAATGAAAAAATGGCGTTACCGTTACCCATACCGTTAACATGAAATTATTTTTTTTTTGAATTTTTGAAAATTTTAAAATTAGCTAAAAAATTCAAAAATAAATTAATGTTAACGTTAATGGTAATGAGAATGGTAATGGTAATTGCTAACGGTAATGGTAACGGTATAGTAACGCCATTTACATGCCAAACTCTATTGAATTTTTAGATGTTTTGAAAAAAATTAATTTTAACTGATGAACATGCTTTTTAACTTTTAAAAATTATATCTGACCATTAGGGATTAGGAAAAATTCTTGGGAATTAGCTAATCTAACCTGTTTTAGCACCAAGACCACTAGGTTATTCAATAAAAGTAACGTAATTTTTAATCATCTTTGAAAAGAAAAAACATCTGTAATCATTTAATAGAGATTTTTTCTTGTGGATTGTTTTTTCTTTCACTTAAGAAAATTCCTAGCACTCTTTATCATCAAATAAATACTTGGATTTTAATTAAGTTTACATGTCCTTAAGTATCTCTTCTTAATGGATCTATATAAATTAATTGAATAGAAATTTTAAATTTAAAAACTTTTCCATTGTAAAATGTTTTCTTAAAAACCGAATTAAACTTAACTTACTTTATTTAAAGTGGATTGTTTAGTTTACTTTACTTGGTAAATTAAATTAAAGTATAGTAAAATAGACAGCCCTACAAAAAAATTAGAAGATATTTTGAAATTTTTCTTTTCAAGCTTTTAAAGTATTGCTAAAATTTTATAATCGCTGAATTTTTAAATTATTTTTTGGGTTTAAGAATATATTTTTTGAAAAAATTTATTTGATTGTAAATATTGTTCATCAATCATTTTTATTATAAGCTTGATTCATCAAAAAAGTCAACAGTTGGCTCAGATCATTATTAAACAAGGATCTAAGCTCATTTATAACAAGTCCATTTCCCCCTTTAAACATTGACCTTCTTATTTTAGCGCCATAACTTAACTCTACATCGTGTCTATATCCATAAATTGTTATACAAAATTTATGAGATTGACGAATTGATTTGATTGAGTAGATACTAAAAGAATCTTTTTTTTCGTCAACTATTTCAAATTGATAACATTGTTCATTTTTAGTTACTTGAATGGAAGCGATTTTTTCTTTATAATCAATAGACAAATCCTTAAAAAGACCATTAACCAAAAAGTCTATGTATGAATTAATTTCGTCTTGATTAACTTCTAATTCAACTCGATCTACTTTGGATTTTATCTGACTTAAATTGTAGCGATTAAGAATTTTATTAGCCTTTTTAATCAAGTCTTCATTTTGACCGAAATCGTCTATAAGTTTAGATTTATCAGCATTTGTCGATGAAGTTTGTATAACTGTTTGCTCAGACATCATTTCTTTCTTAGTTTGTAAAGATTATTTTTAAATCAAAAGAATGAAAAAAATTTATTCTATTTTTACTTGTTAGTTTTGAAAATTTTTAAAATAAAATTTTCGAATGAAAAATTTTTGGATAGATAGTAAACTTAAAATAAAAAGACATGAAAAATATTTATGATTTTTGATATTGCCGTGATATTTATTTTAGGAATCAAGCATAATAATTTGCATCTTTGGAACATGCGCTTTAATGTTATAGTCATTTTTACTACATATTTTAAACAATGAATTTTAAACTTGCTACTAAAGACATGGTCTATATGTAATTCCTTTTTTATGAAATGTTATACTTCTATGATTGCATATTCACTTTTCTTGAATAATAAATGCTAAATTGTTCCTAACCAAATTTTAAATTAAATAAATTACCGTAAACCCTCGATTGTAGAACCGGTATAAATTCGAAAACTTCCAAAATTGTACCACCCCCTTTTTGAGACTGAAAGGTCTGTGTAAAAATATTTCAGTAATGAAATCACTGGGTACAAATTCGAAACTCCATATTTGTACCCCGGTATAACTATCGAGGGATTACGGTAATGATTTAATTTTAAATATTGTGCTCGCTGATACATACTATGAAATTGAAATTGAAACTTTGACATTTAAAAGTCACATTGCATATAGAGAAGTGTCGATCTCGACTTTTTTAGCCGTAAATTTTCTTAAAATTTTTAAAATCACGATTATATTTAACAAAGTATTTATGTATTCTCATCAAATAAATAAATATCCAATAGAAAATTTTTTTTGAATTTTCAAATACTGAACTGGCTCTAAATTAATGGACAAAAAATTTTGTTTCCACGCCATAATAATTTTTCTTGGGTACGGGTACGACTTTAATTCCTGAGCAGGACAGTATTTTTTAATTAGATATTTACCATAAAAAAATTTTATTTTGTTTTGTATTGAAAAAGATAATCTGTTCTCAGCATTCTTTTTTAGACAATTGAAAAAAACTCTGTATTCTGCAAAAAAATCGGTTAAATAAAATTTCAAGAAAATCAAAATTTTAGACAACCTCTCTAAGCTAAATTACATTCTATACTATTCAAAAGCTTTCCTTATTAAGAATTTAATTGACATAAACACTCTAAATCTTTCAAAAGTTGTTATTTCTGCTCAGAAAGCCGCTGGTTTTAATTATTTCTCCAAGAAAATGAACACTCTATCCAGCTCTATCATTCAGATTTACTTTTTTTTTAGTTTTAAAGCAAATTATAGATAAATTGTAATTAAGGAGAAAATGTTCACAATTTTTACGACTTGTCATATATTTAATATCAAGAAATATTGAGATTTATTTTCAATTCAATTATATTGCTCTATCAATCACATACGGGGTTTTGTGACTCGATGTTTAGTGAACGCAGCGTTTTGCAAGGTAGAAGGGTATGACATTTGATTGAGAATGTCTTTTCTAGTTAAATGCCAAATGTTATTGTGCTTTTTTCCATAATAATTTTAATTGAGATTAAAAAAGGAGGAAATTTATGATTTTATAAAGTTGTAAATTTTCCTTATATCTTAGGACTCTAAAATCTTAACTTTTAAATCATTAAGTAAAGATAAGTGTTTCTAAAAATCTATATACTTATCTTTACCTAATTTTTGCTTGAAATATAAAAAATTAATAAATTAAAATTAGATAATTTAAGAATAAAAAAAGAGAGCGATTTTATTTAAATTATTTGAAAAAGAAATAGTTTTCTTTAAACTTTTTAATTGTTTAAAATTGAAAAAAATCAACTGACTTAAGTTTATTTTTTACCTATTTATCATTTTTAATTTTTTTTTTTTGAAAAAAAAAATTTACCTTTTCTATTCTTACTCTATATTATTCTTGAGAGGTTTTGGGAAAAAAAAATTTATATTCAAATAGCAACAATAAAAAGCGAGAGTGTGTAAATGTGTCTTTGGCCAAAATGAGTAAGAATGAATATCAAGAATTTCTTACAATGTTCAAAAATATTGACAATGAATATTCAGACTCGGAAAATGACGAAAATAAAGCTAGTATATTCAGGCGATTGACAAGTCCTCGTGGATCTGTTTCATCAATAGGGAAAAATAAAATAAATTCGAATATTCGAACTAAATTAATTCTCAATCCAGATTTGGCTAAAAGTAAGACTGAATTATTTTTATTTCTTAATTAAAAAATCATCTTTAGTCAACTATTACTCGGCGTATCATTTTTGGTGTCGAATTTAGAACTTTTCTAAGTAATCTTATCTTTTTTCAAAACAAATTGTCACATTTTATAAAGACCTGGAAAAAGTTTAAGTTAATATAGTTAATTCTCGGCTTAAATAAAGAAAAAAAATTCATAAAAAATATTTCAACATAATGAAATTTTAATGAATATTTTTTTGAATTAATTCTGAAAAGTATATAAATTTTTCTAAATAATTTTTTTTTTCATTTTTTATTTTTGTCTTCAAGGCGATAATGTAAATGAAAATAATTTTAATACTAGTGTTTCAATTGTACAACAACCAAATCCAAAAGAATCAATTAATGCAGCGAAAAAAATGAATTCAATTGAAGACCAAAATAATGAAGACTCTGGTCTAGATTCACTTACAGCATCATCGAATAACAATGTTCAAAAATATAACATTACAAATTTGCTTAAGCATATTTACTCATTAAAGTCAATAAATCCGAGTTTACAATCGACTCAGTCGAGTCCTAGTCTGAGTCATTCCTCTCTAAATTCAATAGGTCAAAATGAACAACAATCAAACGCAGCCAAACAATTTTGGATGCCTGATGAACAAGTCAAAGAGTGTTTTCAGTGTAATGAAAAATTTACGACTTTTAGGAGAAGACATGTAATTTAAAAATTATATTTTTTTATTTCAAAAAAATACAATTCATATTTTATTAAAGCATTGTAGAGTTTGTGGGCAAATTTTTTGTGCTAAGTGTTCTGATCATGAGATTCCAAGTCAGTTAATCTGGCCAAATACAAATGGGAATATACGAGCTTGTAAATTTTGTCACTCGTTTGTTGGTGAAATTCAAACATCGGGTACAGCTGATTTAAAACAAAATTCAAGTTCTATTAAAGAGTTAATGACACGTTTGTCTCTACCTACATCGAGTTTTTATTCATTTTCAAGTACTGATAATAAGTCTACACCCGATACAACCGAAGCTACTACACCTACATTTAGTCTTAGTTCTTTTCCATCTACATCCAGTCTATCTCAATCAGTTCCGAATACAGATAAAAGTCAAAGTGAACTATCAGACGATTCCAATCCGTTTGATGTAACTGAGAATAAGGACTATTTGAATAAGCCACAATCGAATGAGTCCGAATTGAAACAATTGATTATAAATAATTCATCAGAATTAAGAAATTTATGGGTTCAATTATATCATACGTCCGATGGCATACAATTTCAAACTAAAAGTATTAATAAGTTTAAAAAAGTTTATAATAGTATTAGTGGTAGAGAGCTTGTTAATTGGTTAATGAAGTCAAAAAGTGTATCCAAGTAAGAAGATTTTATTTAATTTTATATTTGAAAGTTTCATTAGTCTTAATTATTTTATTTATTTACAAAAATAACCCAAACGGGTTAGCTGTTTGAGTGTCGATCGCCCCTCTTAATCAAAAATATGTAAGGTGCCCCAAATCATTAACCCTAGTTGACAAAAATCTAAGAATTCTAATTATAATATAAATGAAATCTGAATTTTTTTTTCTAATAGAGCTATTAATCCTTGATCATACTTGGTATGGTTCTTATGCTATCTTAAAAAAGAAAAAAAATTTTTTAAAAATAAATCCTCCGAAAAAAATAAAAATTGAAGCTTTGACAATATTTTATTCATGTTTGATGCTATTTAAATCCCTACCAGGTGATATAGAGACTTTATTGAACAACTAAATAAAAAAGTTTGACTTAAAATCTCTTATTAAATAGAGAAGTTGTTAGATTTTGAAAACACCTAAAGTCTAACTAGGGTTTATTTTTTGAGGCACCTTAGCGTAAGCAATTTTTTTTTATTCCAAGGATAAATATAGAATCTGAATTTTAAAATCATGCGAAACTTTTCACTTTATTCAACGAAAATTAAATTCATTCTATGAGCATCTTTATATAAATTAGTGAACATATTTTACCAAAAAAAATCTCTAGATACAGGGCTGCTACGCTACCGTAATCCCTCGATAGTAAGACCGGTACAAAACCGAAGTTGGGCTACCTACTATTTTGAAGCTTAAAGGTCTATGAACTCCTTTTACCATTAAAATCAATGGGTACAAATCCGAAACGCCTAATTTGTCCCACGGTATGGCTATCGAGGGATTGGTACTGTGTTTTTACGGAAAATTACTTGAAATCTGGTTATTTGTAGTAAATTTAAGTAAAATTACCTGATTTCAAGTAATTTTTCATAAAATCACAGGAGCGTAGCAGTACTGTATCTTAATTTTTAGATTTTAGTTTTTTCTTTAAAATTTGGAAAAGTAAGTTATCCATCTTTTCCAGATAAGTTAAAAAAAGAGAAGGCTAAAAGAAGTTAGTTTTAATTTGTACGGTAGCTAAAGACCCAGCAGCTTTCGATGCTCTATCTTTTCAAAGCATGTCCAGTTTAATTGGGATCTTAAAAAGAAAATTCGTAGAACTATTAACCACTTGAGGGTTTTTACTTTTCTTTTTTTCATATTTTTTCGTTTATAAAATATTATGTTTAAAAGTTTTTTCAAAATGATTGAAAATTGTGTGAAAAAGTCTTGATATATTTGAAAACATGTTTTTGACATTGTTAAATAAATTTCTGCGGCTTAAATAAATATTCTTAAGTTTTTTTAACTCAAAGAGATCAAGCAATTGTAATTGGTCAAGCCTTAATGCATGGCAAATGGTTAGAATGCTCATATCAACAAAATCCTAATCAATCCAGTTACTATTTAAATTCTTCATCGTCTAACAACGCTAATTTAGTAAATAAATTCGAACAAGTATTCTATGATGAAAATACATTTTATAAGCCTGGTCCATCGGCATTGAACTACAGGCGCGATGAACCGATGGAAGAGAAAAAAACAGACGTCGAGGAAGAACCCGATTGGATTAAAGAATTAAATAAAATGATCGGAAACGATCAAGAATCAGCTTCTAGTTCATCAAGTCAAACAAATTTACGCGAAGCAGCGATTGCATCAGCCATTAATGATCATGAAGAAGAAGATCAAAAAGATCAAAAAGATCAAATGAGCGAGGCTATAACAATGCCACTAATCAAAATAGAAACCAAGGCAACACCAATTGATAATGCTGAGCTTATAAATCAAAATATTCACTCGGGCTCACCATCAATTAAAAGCGAATTTTTCGACATGGAACAAAAAACAAAAATTCCAAAAAGCCTCAATTGTGTAAATGACAATTTACAAAAAATACATCGACACCTACACTTGGAAATTCTCAAACAAATGCTTAAATTAAAAAATTTAAGCTTCGAATGGTTTGATATAATTCTAAGTCTAGCTAGTCAATGTGTCGATCTAGTACGACCCGATGTCAAACATGATAATGATTCCATGGACATAAGGTCATATATTAAAATTAAAAAATTATTATTACAAGAAAAAAGTCAATCGAGAATTGTGAATGGTCTAGTTTTTAGTAAAAATTTAGCCCATAAAAATATGAATAATGATATTAAGACCCCTAAAGTCCTCTTGTTAAAATCTCCAATTGAATATTTTAATAGAATTGAGGATAAAATGTGTTCGTTGGAGTCTATTTTTGCAGCTGAGAGTCAATATCTTAAAAATTATTGCTCAAAATTGTTAATTAAATATCAACCGGATATTCTAGTTGTGGAAAAATCAGTGGCTAGAATAGCCCAAGAGATTTTTCTACAATCTAATGTTAGTTTAGTATTGAATGTGAAGAATAGTATCATGGATAAGTTGTCTCGGTTTTTACAAGCTGATCCAATGTTTTCGATTGATGATCCAATACGAAAGCCTAAATTAGGTTTTTGTTCGCGCTTTCATGTTGATAATTATCAATTAAAAAATTGTGACGAAAAACAAAAGTCATTAATGTTTTTCGAGGGTACACCGACTAATCTGGGTTGTACTGTACTTTTGTGTGGACCTAATGAAAACGAATTAAAAATAGTTAAATTAATTCTTAAATTTATGATTTATGTAATTTATAATTCGAAGCTTGAAGCCTCTTTTATTATGGATAAATATGCCGATCTTGATTTCGAAAATAGTAATTTTTTTTAAGTTTTTTTTCTTGTTTAATTTGTTTACGGACCAAGAAATATTTTGTAAAAAAAAGGGATATTAGAGTTGGCGCATATCTAAAATCGACTAATTATTTTTGGACTTTTCTTATAAAAAAACATGTTTCCTTTTAAAAAAAAAAATTTTTGGTTGAAAAATTATGTTAAAAATTGTTTCTCTAAATCTTTAAATGCATTTTTAAAATTTATTGCATTAATTCGAATATTTTGTGAACGAGTTCAAATAATTTTATGAAAATCATACATAATATAGATATTACCATTATACAACTAATTTTTTTTACAGCTTTGAAAAAAAAAATTTTTGACCAAACTATTTGATTTTTTCGAATTTTTTTTGGTTTTACAGTTTATTTTTGATATAACTCTGGCAATTTAAGTCCGATCGGACTGAAATAAAAAAATATTTGCACTCGTTCACAAAATATTACAAAAAAACTGAAATATTAGGTTTTAGAAAAAAATTTTTAAACAATTTATTGCTCAAAAATATTCTCTATTTATAAGAATTATGTTGAGCAAAAAAAAATTTTGAATTTCAATTAGACGATTTTAGACCTGTGTCAACTCTATATTAGAATTTTTATCAAGACTGAAAACCATATATGTTTATATTTAGACTATAGACTAAGCAAAAATACTACGGATTTTATTCTATTTAAGTATTCTATTTAAGCCGATTTATACGTATCCTCTTAATTCGGTGTCTCCATTATAATGACCGAAATAAAAGTATATATTTCTAGTAAATTATTTTTAAGAAAATAGCTATTTTAAAAAGCTTTTCGAAACGTGATAAATATAATCGGAACGTTTTTAAAAAGGTAAAATACTTTTATACCAAGAAGGTAAAAAAAAGTTGTTTTTTTTTGGAAAAAAAATTTTCTAACAAAAAACACTCGTTAGCAAAAAAATTGTTTTATCAGTTCGTATTAATTTTTTTTTTTCTATTTCTAGAAAACTTGAGATTTGATTTTGATTCGGATCTAGTTGGTTAGGTGAATCAAAGTTCACCTATTATTATGTTTACTATTCTTGTTCTCCGGTTTGGTGAACAATTGGATCACCTGATCTTTTTGTACTTGTTTTTGTTCACCAAAAAGTGAACTAAATTTACAGTACAAATTAAAACTAAACTCTTCTTCGACTTTTCTTCTGAAGAAAACAATCAATAAAACGTACTTTTTGTCAAAAATTTATGTTTTTTCGTTTTAATTTCAAAACTTATTAACCACAAATTGAAAAAACTAAAACCAAAAATTGTTCAAATTTTTTTCTAGTTTCAGAAAATATATAATTCAATATGGTTCATGGGAGTTCCCACTGACTAGATACAAAAATACTTAAAAATAGGCATTTTTTTTAAAACTTTTTTACCGAATTTTTAATCATTTTAATCAGAAGGAAATTTTCTATAAATCCAATCTTTGGGTACTCGTTGTTTTTAATCATAAGCCAATCTTCTACGCTTAGTTAACTTTAATCTTTTCCATAAAAATTATGAAATTTCAATGGAAATTTTGAGTCTATGGTTTCAGCACACTTAAAAATCTGGCACACACACTTCAAAGTATGGTGCCCACAGTCTTCTTAACAAACTTGTTGTAAATCACACTAGAAAGCTGAAAAAAAAACATGAGTAAAAAAAGTCATGTTTTTTGAACAAAAAATTTTGAAATTTTTTCCGACTTTTAAGTGTTTCAGAAATGCATATAATTATTTTAAATACCGCTCATTTCCAAATAAAATGATCGACTTTATTTAATAAAAACTGATATTATGTTTATGTAACGTAAATTCCGTAGTTGAACTTAAATTTTCTATAAAAACTATTACTTCGAAAATTCATGGCAACGTCTTGAATAAGCCCTTTTTAACATAAGCCTATCATTTCATGTATTGTTAAATCTCTTCTTTAAAATTATTTAAACATTATCCAATTCTTAAATAGGCCTAAGTCTTAAATTTTTTAATTAATAGATTTATTTTTTTTAAAGCTATCTATGAATCAATATTAAAAAATGATGATTCTGAATCAGGCAACTCAACAAAATTCGAAGCTGATTTCGAAAAACTTAATCAAGAAATCGATGAAAATTTATCACGCAAAACAAGACTAATCAGCGAAAGCCAACCTGAAATAACTGAGCCAAAACCAGTTAATCCACTACCTATTTCAATTGACCAAAGTCCTCTAGAAGAATCGAATAAATCAGTCGATAAGAGTGAAATTGAGGACCAAGAGACCAAAAACAATTTAAAACTTGAAATATGTGAACAACACAAGGAAAAAAATACAATAAATCTCAATCGAAATTTCAAGTTGTTAATTGACGATTTACATTTGTCATGTTCACCATTTATCAAATTCAAAATGCCCTATCTTTTAATTGAAAACACTAATGACCCGCTTAAAAAATATCTACCCGAAAATTACATGAATTATTTAAAATCTAATATTCTTTTATTGGACTCACATTTGGTAACCCACTCAATTGTATCACCAATTCGACCTAATTCTGATCAAACAGTCACAGATGACAATAAACAACTACACGAATTTCTTCTCATGCATTTAACAAAATCATTTGATGACTTGGAAATAAAAAAACTCTATGCCGATTTTAAATCACGTGGTGGCGTATCGATAAATAATACCTCACAAACTCGTAGGCTCATTTTAAAAAATGTAGAAAACCTAGATCAAAATTCAAATGACGAAAATCAAAATCATTTTGATTGTTTAGATATTTTCAATAGGCAACAATTGGCTGTGTTATATGTTAGTCAATGTGAGACCTCACCACTTTACCCGAATATATGTCAAAAGCCTAGAATTATAAACATGAAATTCTATTCGGAAAATGACATGACCTTAGGGAGTTTTTTGGCTAGGAATTGTTTTAGAAATGGTTATAAATGTCCAAATGATTCATGCGGATCTTTAATTGTTTATCACACACGATCATTTGTTCATGGTGATACAAAAATTACAATTAGGATGAGTATAGTACCTAGTGTTAATAGTCAAAATACGCCTCAAATTGAGACACCAGTTCAAAGTCAAATTAATAAGAGTCCAGTACAACCAATGTCAATTTTATCAGTTGCATCATTACTTCCTAAAAGTCCTCAACCTCTTCGAACAAGCACTCAAATTCAAACTCCAGTCCAGCCAACTCAACAAAGTCAACCACAGTCTCAACCAATTTATGACGATATTAATATTTTTATGTGGTCAGTGTGTAAGATTTGTAATAAATCGACAAAAAAGGTTGCCATGTCACCTGATACATGGTCTTTTTCACTAGCTAAATTCCTTGAATTAACTCTACATACTCAATCGGCTTATCATCAATTTAATCCTGATTCAGACCATGAATGCAAACACTCTCTTTTCAGTGATAATTATCAATATTTTAGATTTAAAAATATAGTTACTGTATTCTCAGCTAGTAAAATAACATTAAAAAAATTATTCCTACCTGAAGCTGAGTTGAAATTTTTTAATCATGCTAAAAAAAGAGATGAGTACATAGACGAGATTAAGGATCTGTATGAAAAAGGCCTAAGTCAATATTCAACCTTAATCGAACGATTAAATTTGCTTAAGACTCTTAATTTAAGCGATAAACAAATTCAAAAGTTAGATAAATTTATTAATCAAATAGCGAGTGATTATACTCTAAAATCAAAGATTGAAAAAATAAATTTGATCTTGACAAATAATTTACACGATGCCTCGAGTAATGATAGTCCAAAAGAAGTCAATTATACTCTTATAGATTTGTTAATGATTGAATTGAAAAAATATTTGGCTAATTTTTCTGTGCATTGGAATACAAAAGTTGTTGAATTTTTTAATAATAAGAAAACTAAGTCGGCTGATGATGATACAAGCAATAATAATAATATAAAAGCAGCTCAATCGTCATCTTATACTGAATCGATTGAACAAGGTAATGTAAATGATCTTTTATTACATGTAAAAAATGTTTTAATTTTAAAATTAAAATATTTTTTAGTCAATTTTAAAAGACGTTAGTAGTGTTTTATAATTTTATTTTAAATATTTTTATTCAATAGATGTTAAATTGTCCATTAGAAATTTTGAATGTTGTTTTGTCACTTGAATAAAGGACTAGGGAAGTTTATTAATAGCATATTGAAATAATAACTTCAAAATTCTAAAAAAAAATTTTTCAAAGCTTGGCAGGAATTTAAAAGTTTTTTTCGCAAGAGCAAATAATGGCTTTTTTCTGAACGGACGATAGGTTTTGACGAATATCGTTTTGATATAAAATTTTTAGGAAAGTGTATGTAATTTTACTTTCTTTAACTTTATTTTCCTCAATGATTAAATTTTTTTGGATCTCGCTCATCCTCCCAACTAAAAATCTTGTTTTCACAATGAAAATACGTTTTCCCATATCTTCCAAGTCCTTTACTTAAATTAAGCTAAAGAAAAAAGCTGTTTATCTCCTTTTAATCAAACTCAATTTTCTCCTAACTTCATTAAACAGCGTTGATATGATAATTGAAATTTTCCAAGTTTTTCGTTAATTTCGGGTATTTTACTTAAAAAGTAGTAAAATTAAAAAAGTCCAAAAAAAAATTTTGACTTTTTCGATGATTTTCAATTTTTTTCCATTTTTAGATTATATGATTTCAGTTCTTACTATTTTTGTTAAATTTTACAGAAATTACGTAAATATCGTAAAAAATTTAAAATTCTCGAAAAAATCAAATTTTCTATTGTAAAATTGAAATAGTAATAGTAATAAAACTCTATTTTGACACTTATTAGGCTTGATTTTTCATAATATAATTTTCACTCACTGGTCTTTTTTATGTAAAATTTAAGAACAATAAAATCTAATTGAGAAAAAAAATTTTGATAAGATGATCCACGCTTACTTTATGGAATATGCAAAAATTATAAAGACTTACCCATTCTCGATAAAGACTCAGCAAAAATCCGCATGTAGATAAGGACATAAATAAAATTTCAAACGATTAAAATAGTATCAAAACAGGTATTAAAAGATTTTTTTCATTAACAGAATCACTAGGTGCTTTTAAGTCATTTGCGGTACGAGAAAACGTGTTGGTGGGATAAAGTTTTTCGATTGTGTGGTAAGAAATAATCTTTTTCAAGATCGAAAATTGAAGAATTCATAAAAATATATCAGGTATGAATAAAATTTCAAATAGTCTCTAAGAAATTAATTTCGGATGATTGTTAAATACTCTTAATTTTTCACTTTTTTCATCACCTGGAATTTTCAGATCATATTTGTGTTTACTTTTCTTGAATTAGTTCTTACTAAATGACTTTTACCAAGCTATTTATAGCATCCATAAAAAATTAATAATTAATTTTTTTCTAAAGGAAAGTTATCAGTTACTAACGATTCATCAAGTGAATACGGTGTTTCATTATTAGCTGATAGTAACCATGATTATGAAGATCACATGACTAAATCTCAAGCTCCATCAGCAATATCAATCGGTAAACGTTTGATAGCTAATCTAATTCCATTATCAGCTTATCAACCGTTAAAAATTCCATTTATTGACGATGAACATTATTTACTAAGCACAGAATCAAGCTATTACGTAAATGAAAAATATCTAAGCTCAATAGTTTCATTTACACTAAGCTCCAAAGAATATAAAGAATATCAATTGAATTCAAGTAAAATGGACATACAAAAATTCTATTCGGCGCCGAGTCAAGTTCAACAAGACATTGACGAATTTGACCCGAGTCAAAAACAATCAAAAACAAATCCAATTCATTTCGAATTACAATTTTCTGATTCGACAACAAAATTTTATTGTAAAGCCTATCACGCTGAGTTATTTAGTCGACTTAGAAAATTGCTAATTCCTAACGAAGAGGATAAATTTATAAATTCATTATTCCGATGTGTCAATTGGGAGGCCAAGGGTGGCAAGTCAAATTCACAATTTCGTAAAACTTTAGATAATAGATTTATTCTTAAAGAAATGTCTAAACAAGAAGTAGCATCTTTTATTGACTTTGCACCTCAGTATATTAATTATTTAATTGATTCAATACAAAATAAAAAAGCAAGTTGTATGGCTAAAATTTACGGTGCATATCGAATTTGTATGATGAAAAATTCGACTATATCATCGTCAAAGGCTGTCAAAATAGACGTTGTAGTCATGGAGAATCTATTTGTTTCGAATAAAAAATCAATTCAAATATTCGACTTGAAAGGCTCTGAACGAAATAGGTTAATTCAAACAACAGGCCAAGTGGATCAATCACAAAATCATAGTGATAATGTTTTATTAGATGAGAATTTTTTAAGATGGTCATTTGACAATCCAATCTATGTAAAACCTCATTCAAAGTATGTACTCATGAAAGCCATTGAAAATGATTCGAAATTTCTTAGTAGTAAATATATAATGGATTATTCATTATTATGTGGAATAGATATGGAAACAAATGAAATAAATGTTGGTCTTATTGATTATTTGAGAGCGTTTACATGGGATAAAAAAGTCGAGACTTATATTAAGAGTACAATCGGTGGTGCACAAGGTAAAATGCCAACAATAGTATCACCAGAAATATACAAAACTAGATTTATCAACGCTATAGATAGATATTTTCAACAAGTTCCAGATCAATGGTACAAAGATAATTCAAGCACTTAGTTGGGTTTTACACACAAAATTAAATGTTTTCTCTTTTTTTTATTTAATAATTAATTTGTATTTTTAAAAGTTTATTTATTCTTTTTTTTTGCTTCTTCTTAAAGATTGTTTTACTCGTAAGTGTATAAAAATTCCAACGAAAAGATAATTAGGTTTTTATTTCAATTAATTTTTTAAAATAAAATTAAAAAATGTTTTAGAAAAGAACCAATTGTTTTTGCTAACAAAATATATAAATAGCAACCAAATATTGGTATTTTTGATTAACGAGGCCCGCCCAAGAATTCCCAAAATAGGTGTTGACCTTCCTGATGAATGCGTTAGAAGTATTGCGATATTTTAAAAATGTTTCATATGCTTTTATTAAGCGACTTTCTTTCATAAGTTTCTCTTAATTTAAAAGAAAACAATCTTTTCCCAAGTGGCCATAAAGACGGCTAACACTTTTTTTGGTGGTCTAGTGGTCGCTATCTTCCGACACCAACACTGTAGCGTGGTTATTAGTCTAGAGGAGAGAGCGGGTCATTATGTTGTGATATAGAGAGTGTTTCTGAACGATTAAAAGGAGAAGACCTGTATAACTGAAAGTGGGGACTTAAGTTTAAAATAAGAGACTTTAGATAGTTATTTTATTTAAATTCCATGTCTCAAGTTTTTTTTCTAAAAACAAGATAAACATGTGCACTCAATCCACAGTACAAACATTATGTAAGACTGAAAAATTTAATTTTAAAAATTTGACTTGGTTAACCAATATTTTCAAGCAATTTGGACATGTAGCCTAACCAGCTCTAATCAACATCACTACTAAAAATATTTAGTCCTAATATTAGATCTAAATTTTTTTTAATTTTCAAAGGACTTAAAAGTTAAAATTTTTGAGTCCTTTGAGATTTAATGACTTTGGACACGGATTTGATTTTTTTATTTAAAAGCATAAACCTTTTCCATCCATTTTAAAACAAAACATTAAAAATTTAAAATATTATTATAATAATGTCCTTCTTGACTAAAAATAAGCCAAAAATGAGCTTTAAAAAACAATTATAAAATGATGAATAATTTAAATTTCCCATCGATCTTAGGCGAAAACGTAAAAAGCTTTCTTTTAAACTTGCAAAAATAGCTTAGATAAAAAAAATTGCAAATGGGTGATGCAACAGCTGCAAAACTCGTTTTGTGATTGGTCTCTGCCTTACTTTCTTTTGAAAGTTCTTCGTTTTATATGACAAATGCCACATCTAAAAGCTTGCCATATGATTCATATGGTATTGATTTATTCATCAATACCCTTTTTTACAACAAGTAGCAAAAATAGATTTAAGAACTTTAAAAAATTTATTGACTAAAAAAAGTTAAAAAAATATTTTTTTCAAAATTTTATATCTAATCGGTCTTTTCTGGAGTATTTTCGTTCTCTTCTGATCTAAAAAATATCTGAGCACTTGCCAAAGCAAATTGTAATAAATTAAACTCTCGCTGGTAAGTAGTATATCTTTGAAGAGTTAATGCTTGTGTTTGAACTAGTTTATCATCTGACTGTTGGGTCTTTTGTTGGTTTACAATTGATTCCTAATAAAAATATAATTTATTTTACGATTTTTTGAAAGAATTATCTTTGGAATTAAATTTTAACTTACAGTATTTGATTTGAATTTATCCTGTACTGAATCGAACCAGTGCAACGAATCAAAATCATGATTTTGATTCAATAGTTTCAAAATGTAAGCTATTCCGATTGCAAATCCGTCATCTGTAAATGCTGCATCATTACTATTCTTTTTGCTAATCTTTTCTTTTGCACCAATCATATACTCAACATAATTCAGAGTCTAAAAAATAAAATTAATTACATAAAATTTTGAATTAAATTTCACATAAATTTTTTTTTAATTACCAACGATGGTAAAATAATGTAAAAATTTTTCAAATGCATATTCTTTTCCGAACGAAATTCATTTTTAAAAACATCAACTAAAATTTTAAAATAATCACTTCCTTCACTGAAATTCTTTACCAAAGTTGTTAAAATTGAATCCAAATTTCTGAGTAAAAAAAAATAATTTTAAAATAAAAAACTTTTGTAAAATAATTTTGAATACTTGGCTGCTAGGGTGGTCTGCTCTGATAATTTATTTTCTAAATCAGTAGAATACTCTTCAAAATTAACAATATCATCAATGTCTGGTACAAAACGAATTGAATTACTGCAAAAATTTAAACCACCTGATCGTATCATTCTCACATAGCCAATAGCATTGCCAATATGAGAAATCAAAAGTCTAAATTGATCTAAATATGTTTGATTATCAGCTAAGACACCTAGTTTTCTAATAGCTCTATTAAATTTTTCAGCTCTTTCATACGGATACTTTTGATTTAGACTAGCTTTGGATTCTTTAAAAAAACTAATGTCTCGTATTAATTTTGCCTTAATATGTTCATCGAATAAAAATTGTGAAAATATATAAAATTGTTTTTTAAGGTATTGGTAGGTAAAATTGACTGTTGTATTCATAATACCGATACCATGAGTACGAATTGAATTGGCTACATGACGAATATTAATTGTGTTTAAACACTTGTTTTGACTATTTTTCTCAACGAATATCTGGTTGTTTAAATTGTATAAATAGCGTGTGACAAAAACATGTATGTTTCTCATTATTTCCAAGACGTCTAGACCTTGTTCTAATGTTGAACTGGGAAGATACGGTTCAGACAAAACTAGATTATATTTTTGCTCGGCTAAATTTCTCATTTCACTATATGCTTTCCAATCATGTAAAGCAACAGCTGTAAGGTTATAAAAAGTGCGGTCCAAATATTGAATAACATGTGCTATAATTTAAATTAAAATTATGTTAAAAAAATCTGCATACAAATTAGATTATCTCAAAAGATTTTATTAAAAGCTGAAAGCCTCCTTTCCTGTTCCTCTACTCTCCCTTTCCTCAACACTTAGTTTGTTTTCTACTGATTTTCTTTAGAGGAAAAAATTATTATTAATACAAACTAATTTTTTTTTTTTGAATTTTTAACGGGTGCCCAAAAATGCTTGGCAGTTTTTTCGAACTAAAAAAAAGTTATTGTCGGATCTTGATAAAATTATGAAAATTTACTATCTTATACGGAATTTTGTCTAGTTTTCGAAAATAATGGTCTTTAAAAAAATTTTTTTTTTTCAATATGAACCATCCTCGGTTTTGACCACCATCTCGACCGTAAATTGTCCTCGAAGGTTATGAAAGTCGGGATACAACTTTTTATATGTCATTTTGTAGAGAATAAAGTCTTGATTAAAATGAGCTATCGATCTTAATTTTAAGCAATTTTTGGCAAATTTTGGCTTAATTTTTATTCATTTGGACTTAAGCCCCCTCTAGCCCTATGGACGCTACACCACTGAGCTTAATTTTAAACAAAAAATATATTGTTCCAAATCATAACCATAGATACAAACCTATCATTTTTTAGTTTTTTTGAATTTTAACCTCGGATTATAAATTTTATTAACTAAATGTTTCCAAATAATTGTAGAGAAGCATTGAGAAAGGTGAAGTCAGAGTCACGTTATTAAACTTAAAATTTATAAGTACGGTTACAGCTTATGATTTGGGCACTATGTACAACCATAAAATTAAATTTAGCATCACTTTTTTAAAAATAAGCTGTTTAAAGTAATTGAATGTCATGAGAGCATCAGTTATTATTAACGATGATGTTTTAGCTTCAGAAAAATGCACAAGATTTAAATTAGATTATGAAAAAGTAACAGTCATTAGCCTTTAGACTAGGGTTTGCCTTGTCAAAAAGCAAATAATGGCTTGTTTTATAGTTTTATATAATTCTTTAATATGAGTTTACTTTTTTAAAATCTAAAAAGCTATTTTTTTAAGCTAAATATATTGGCTTATAACAACGCTTTTTTCGCAACTTTTAAGAACATTTTGTAACACCCACAGGATTCTAAGCATTTTCTATCAAGTTAAATAATTAATTTATGTAAAACAAGAACGATCTTTCAAGATAAAATATGACTTTTTGATTTAAAAAAAAGGAAAAAAATACTTTTAACATCTATGAATTTATCATGAATAACTATAGGTTGCAAATTGACAAATTTCGCCAAGTCTTTAATACCATCTTTGAATAATTTCGATTGATCAGATTTTAATTCCAAATGTATTGACAATCTCAAATCAGTCTCAATATCTCTACATATTCTTTCCAAAAAATTCTTATTTAAAATTCGCAAGATATCACGTAAATACTTTTCACACACTAAATCATGACTAATATGTCGACAAAAGTTAAATTTATCCAAGATATCCCTCAAGGACCATATAATATATTGAATTTTATTCGGGATATTGACATTTTCGTAGATATCCGTCAAATAAATTGGCAATAATACCTTAAAATGCCAATAAAGATATCCAAAATCATTTGAAGTCTTAATCCTTGATTCTAAATAGGCAAAATTTTCTAATTTCTTTAGAAGCTCGTCTACATTTTCTTCTGTTCGAAATGTTTTCATACGATTTGCTATCGTCAAACCAAACCCAGTAATTATAAGTCGTTCTTTAGTTGCTTTTTTTTCAAAAAAAAGATAAAATAATATGACTTGTAGAATCAAAAAATTGAGAAAAAATTACAAGGTCCATTTAGTGCATTTCCAGCAAGGACTAAACCAGATAAAATATCCAAACGTTTTTCTGTATATTTCTTATCAGAAGTTATTCTTTTCTTTAAAATAAAATTAAAATAAATCTAATTTAAATCTTTTAGGTTCAAATTTAAGCCTTACTTTAGCTGTTTGAATAAATGATAGCAATTTTCTATTAATGGATTGTAAAATATATTGCTTAGAAATTGTCAAAATTTCTTTCTTTTCACAATAAGTCTTTTGAATTGCTTTTACAAGTTCGATTAACTTGCAAAGTTCTAATAAATTCGACTTAGTTATAGCTACTCTTAAATTTAAAGCTAAATTGAGAAATAGTGACACCGTATAATTTAAATAATTGCTGAATTCGATTCCTTGCAACAAGAGTTGCTCATTATTTAGACATCCTTGAACTGATAAATCATTTAAAGCTTGCATTTTAACAAACCAAACGTTCAATGTAGCATTAACTTGTGGATATATTCTAAAATTACATAAATAAATAAATTTTTTTTTGAATCAAAATTTTTTTGTTGTAATTTATACTTTGGTAAATTTAAAATTTTCAATTGATAAAAAGCCTGTTTAGCTGTCGTGTTACTTTGACTTGGATTTTTATCAACTAAACCAGCTAAATTAGGTAATTTAGCAAGTAGAAAATCATTGCTAAACCATGGTAAAACGCCATTTAGAATTATTACTGGAATCTTAAAAAATTAAAATTTGATTTAATTTTGTTTATTTTCATTTAGGAAGGTTTAATTTACTTTTTTATTTGTTTCCCATAATGCTTTGAAAAATTTTTTGTCAAGATTTCGGTAAATTTGATTATACAAAACAGTCAAAGTGCATACAGAAACAAATTTATGACGCGTATCAGTATTTGAATTTTCATCTGGAAATAAAATAAGTTTTAAAAATTTAAATACTGAAATTAAAGTTCTAAAATTACTAATATTAGGTTCAATTTCATCATAAATTTGCTTAATATTAAAGAAGATTTCTGATGATAGTACCATATTTCTTGATATCATTGAGTTTTTATCATCAAATATTTGTTCGACACAATTCTATTTTTAAAATTTTAAACAATATGTTTAATTGAAACTTGAATGAAATTTTCAAAAGGATTTTTTTATATCGTAAAACCTTGATTATACCCCCAAGGGCTATATACGAAAAATGACTGGGACTATGTGAGAAGTATCTCGGAGAAAGGTTATAAAAAATCCGGATAGAAATGGCGTTCAAATGTACTCCATCATTTTTATGCATTAAACGATAGCTAACCAAAAGTTATTGTGCCAGACGTGTGACACAATCTCGAAAAATCAAAATCTCGAAAGGTAAAAATCTAGACAGGGAAAAATCTCGAATAATTAAAAAAATAGAATCTCGAAAAAAAAAATCTCGAATTTCAATTTAATCATTTATTCTCGAAAAAAAAAATCTAGAATAAAAAATATTGAAAAATAATACAATTAATTAAGATTTCATTAAATCATTCATGCCTTCAATAAATAGATCCATGCGACTTTTCTCATAATTTTTAACCAAACGTTTTATCGAGTCATCTTCTTTGATTTGTCTCTTACTTGGTTTGGCCAAAATCTCACCTTTTAATTATTTAATAAGATCTGCTTCCATGTTACTTTGTTCTAATCTGTATAACTCGACAACCTTTGAGATAGTTAAATTTTTTATTGCAGCCGATTTTATACGTGAGTGCCAAGATTCGACGTTATTATTGGTTCTTGGAAAATTTAGCTTGACTCTTTCATGCACATACCATGTTTCGATTGGAAATTGACAAATAATTCTTCGAGGTTTTTTCAACATCTAATTTAGAATTCGAGATTTTGACCTATCGCGATTTTTTCGAGATTATACCTTTTTTTTCCATTCGAGATTTTTATCTGTCGAGATTTTTACCTTTCGAGATTTTAATTTTTCGAGATTGTGTCCATTCCCCATTGTGCCAGTTAAAATATATTGAAAAAAATTTTTTTTACTTCAAAAAATCGAGAAGAACTGCCTTTTTTTCAATTTTATATTTTTTAGCTTGTTTTATTTTAGCTGATTTTTATTCGTTTTGTATCCAGATACCCGTTTTTCTCGGAATTTTTAATAAAAAATATTTTCCAAAGCTTAACAAATTAGTGAAAAATCGAAGAAAAAAAGTGATTTTTTGACATGGTTTTTTTTAAGTATAGTTTTTGGTCTAAATTACATTCGTGTTTTCATACACTGCTAATAAAAGAGGTTGGAAATTGGAATTTACAACCAACAAGAAAAAAAACAAAAACCAACCTTAAGGTTGTCAATACTAAAAAAAATTACAACCTTTTTTGTTAACAGTGTAGGAATTTTATTAGCTCTTCTGGTTAAAAATATTTACGAATCTTGAGTATATCTAGTCTCTGCAATTTATCTGCAAATTGCACGCCTTATTAAAGAAAGTTAAAAAAAATCGAAGATCGGCGACCATAAAAAATCCATAATCGCTGCAACATTATTTCGAATGGTTAAAAAATTTTCTGGAAATACCTGAAAAACATATCCATCTAGTAGCTTTCCTTCAAGTTCAATCAGATGCTTTTCGAAACGATAAAATTTTTTTATGTCAACATCAAATTTGTTCGGATTATGATGAACATTTTTAACCATTCTTTTAAAATAATTAAATTAGAAATAAAAGAATTTTGTTAACAAACATAATTTTTTTTTAAAAAAAAAGTACCTTTTGTAAGCGTTCCAATCATCTCTTAAGTGCGGATTATATTCTATAGCTAAATCAATACTTAATAAAATTCTAAACAAATTTCCAAGTGATAGAAAAATGCTCCTCAAATGCATTTCTGTTGTGTCAATATTGTATGCAGCTCTATTAAATCAAACAATTATATAAGTCCTAAATGTGCAGTCAATTCTAGAAAATACTTTTGAGCTGAATAAGCAACATTTAGCTGATGTAAAGTACTCTTAATTACTTCGTAACTTCGGTTAACAAAACAAGATAATTCCTATTTAGATTTAAATATTGAATTTAAGATTTAAAGATAGTTTTCCAAATAAAAATTTACTTGAAGAAATGACACAAATTTTGCCATTTGAGTTAAATTATGACCATTTTCTTTGGATACTTCAGGTCCTTCGCCATAAAGTAAAAGACCATATGCATATTTATTTTCACCTTCACGTACTAAAAGATCAATTTCTGTAGTTAATGCAGCGAAAACAGTCACAATTTTGTTAAGAACTTTGTTATCTGTCTTAATCAATTGAAGCAAGCTACCTTGTTCATATGGAATTGACTTTTAAACAAAACTTAAAGCTTAAGAATCACTTATTAATTAAACTGAATTAAAATACCTCTAAGTTAATAGGATCAAGGTCAAAATCGAACTGGTTATAAGGAAATTTATGCAAGTTTTCTTCTAAATTGTATAAATTTTTGCTGTAGGTTTGAAGAAAATTCTTATATTTTTTGATTTCAGCATTTTTGGCAAGCTCTTTTTTTTTTAAACAAAAATTGTAAGATTTTTGATTAAGCCAAACTAAACAAGTCTTTTAATTACCGTAAGAGTCTTCGTGAAATTTATCGAATTCCCACTGTTTTTCCATTTTATAAATATTTCTTAAAAATTCAAAAATTAAATAGTTAACAAAAAAAAACAAGAATAAGAAAAAATTATTTGAGTTTTTTAAACAAAATCACATGATAAATGAAGCTGGAATTTTATGTTGATGATAAGAATTATTCAAAATAAAAATTATTAAATTCAAAAAAAAGTGGTGATTTTATGCATTATATTCTTAAATTTTCAACAAAATAATTAAAAATTTTATTATTGGAATATTTTTTCTTTTTAATTTAGTTCTTGAAAGCTTGTTTAAAAAGCTGTTTAAAAATAACATAAGGAAGTTTATTATTTTAAATTCAAATTCTAAATAAGCGTTATTATCACTAGAAAGGTCGATTTTTTTGACAGTCAAAGCCCGCTTGGGTTTTTTAAAAAATGAAATAATGACTGATTAATAATTTTGTGTCCTACTAACGAAACATATCAAAGAAAAAAAATGAGTTACTTACCAACGGAATGGGTGTAAAAAAACGATCCGGGCGCATGTTTATATATTTTACTAGGATGAACTGTAAATTTGAAATAAAATTTAACTTTTTTTAAGAGACAAATTGCAGAAAAAAAGAATTTCTCGAAAATCTTAATTCATATTAATTTTATTAATGTTAAAAGGACGAATAAGAGCTTTTTAAACTTACCAAGCTTTCTAGTATTAAATATACTTAAAGTTATATTATTGAATTTCTCGATTATACAGCACTTCTATCGAATATGCGACGTATGGCAAACCGATCGTATCGTACCGAAGTACCGTAACGGACGGACTCAAAATTTTTTTATTTCAATTTTTTTTCAAAAATTTTTAAATTTTCGAAAATACGGTTCATCGCAAATCTTAACAAAAAAAATTTATGAAAAAAAAATGAAAATAAAGTTATAAAAGATTGAAAAAAAAGAAAAAAATTTTTGAAAATAAATTGAAATAAAAAAATTTTGAGTCCGGTCGAGTCCGTCCGGTAAACGGATACGTTGC
>NTPY01000566.1:427956-449035 GCA_002922825.1 Brachionus calyciflorus
TTTTTTTGCGGCTACATATTATTTTGCAATTTTAATTTTTGTTTCCTCTTTTTAATTATTAATAAAACAAAAAATTCGAATTTAAATTTCAAATCGAATCACATTTTGAAAAATTAAAATTTATTATTTTTCAGGCTTGACTGATATTTACAATTTGAAATTCGAGTTCTGGTAGGGATTTCAACTCGAGCGCAACAAACTTTTAAAATCAGTATAAATCTTTGTTCTTATTTATGTATATTTACTATTGAAAGATGTGCTTCTCTGCGAATTATTATGGTATTTTCATAAATTTCAAAAAAAAATATGGGGTGCACTATAGTATCTCCCCCAAAAGAAAAAATGGTCAAATTATATATCAGCTTGTAGATCTCGAGGAGCTGATCACGAATATAATATTTTTTAGTTGCACTGATGTTTCTTTAAGAAGCTATGGGCCTTAAAAGCGGTGAAAATAGCATTTTTCTAACTTACAAAAACAGAGAATTTTATTAAACTTATTAAAATTTCAAAAAAAAATTGAAAAACTAAACTAAGTTAAAGAATTCTAACCATAAAATTAGCCATATTATGGCTTTTGACGAGGCAAAGCCGAGTCAAATGGCAAATTAGGGCTAATTTTAGGGTTAGAATTATTTTAACAGATTGAAAATAATTGTGAAAATTAGGGTTAAGGTTAGGGGATAGTTTAGAGTTGATTTTGATTTTTTTATTTGTAATTAAAATGCAAAAAAAAATTTTCCAAAAAGATGATTTCAAATTTTTTCACTGTTTTATTTATTCAGCTTACTCTCTCGTTTAAATCAATTAAAATTATTATCTTTTGATTATTTTTTTTTTATATTTTTCACAGGAGACACAAACAACGAATTTTTTTCTGAACTTTTTTTGACCCCAATTATGATTAAAATATTTCTTAAAAAAAATTTAATTTATCGTTTATTCAATATTTTTTAGCCTATTAAAGATTCTTTTTTCGCCGCTTTTAAGGCCCATAGCTTCTTAAAGAAACATCGGTGCAACTAAAAAATATTATATTCGTGATCAGCTCCTCGAGATCTACAAGCTGATATATAATTTTACCATTTTTTCTTTTGGGGGAGATACTATAGTGTAACCAAAATATGATCTTTAGTTCAGATGATTGAGCAGCCCCAAAAATTTAATTAAAAACATTTATTTCTGAAATTCTTAAAAAAAAAATTCTTAAATTAAATAATTTTAATTTTCGAATAAATTCATAAATTTAAATTTGATGACTGTTTACATTCAAACGTTGATATTGGTCGAAATAGCGAAATTGCAAGCGATTGGAAAAGTTAGAACAGTTAGAATTATTTCAAAAGAGCTTAAAATTTGTTTTATTTTTAACTGTCAAGTTCATGATGACTAATTGAAATTAACTGAGAATTTTAGCATACTTATTTATTTGATTTTTGCTTGGATAAAAATTCAATATTATGAAATTTCTGATAAAGAAAATTTGAACAAGCTATTTTAGTTCAATTGAAAAAGATAAAAATTTTATTAAGTTTGTGACTAGAAATAATATTTACACACCCGTAACAAAAATTTACTAAAAAAATATTTAAAGAAAAGATAAATTTTTAAAAATAAATGAAAATTCTACTGATTACTTGCTTAAGAAAACAAATTAGGTTAATGAATGAATTTTTAAAATTTCATTAGATTTGGATCTCTAAAAATAACAAAATTTTTTATATACCGGGCGGTAATTTTCAAATTCGAATTTTAAGTGGTAGGGTAACGGTAATGCCAATTTTTTATTATAACGTAATTTCTCGATTTTTTTGAGATGTCATAATATGAGGGTATTCGGTTTTTATGACAGGGTGTTATAACATTAAAAAGATTTTACAGTGACATGTCAATATTTTTAATAATGGCATCTCATAAAAATCGAGCATTTACATTAACTGAATTTAAAAAAAGTTATAATTTTCAAATCAAATTTTCTTTGATTTTTAAGGCAGAAATTTCTTGTCTAGAATTAAAAAATAATTCGAAGTTTATTTATAAAGTTAATTGATGGTGATTTACTTGCAAAAATCCCCATTTAACCCTATCTAAGGTTAACACTCAAGAGTAGCAAATAGGGTCCAGCTTTTTCATGCATTAAACGATAACTAACCAAAAGTTATTTTACCGACTAAATAATTTTCTTAATTTTAGATGATTTATTACTATAATTTTTAAGTATTTTTTATTTCGTTAGAAACAATTTCAGAGTAGAGGCCGGTAATTCTCATTATTCTTAAGATAGTAAATTTCAAAAAATCTTATAGTACTAGGTCCAAATTACATTAGTCGAAATTTTCATAAGAATCGGATAAGCACTTCAAGTCAAAAATATTTGGGATTTTAAAAAATATTCTTTGGTAAGAAAGTTGGTAAAGTGTTAATTCTGCTCAAATTTCAATTTTGCTGTTATTTGCTCAAAAAACAAAAAATTTAAATACGGAATTACTTGCAAAATTAATTTTTAGAATGAATCATTTACAGGATATTTTTGAAATAAGTTGATTAGTTTTTAAATAAATCTTAAGACGATCTTAATTATCTCATGGTCATTGTTTTAAGACATCTTAAACAGCTAAATAGCAAGTTTTAAAGTAAAAAATATGCTGTTAAGCCATCTCTCAAAATAATCTTAAGCAGAAAATTAAAGACAATAGTCTGTAAAAGGTTTCTGAATTGAAAGGTTTGTATAAAGTTATATTCCAAAAAATAAAATTTTTTTTTTGGAGATTTTTTCAAAATAAGTAAGATTACAAAAATTTTTGATCCTGAAAAATTTATTATTAAAAATAAAATTAAAAAAAATAGATAAGTATTTACAAGAGTTTTTAAGTTACATAAAGTTTTAAGTCAATAAATGAATAAATAAATCAAGACTTAAAGGAAAAAAATTTAATTTTAAAATATTTTAGTAAATTCGAATTAAAAACGATGACTAAATATTAAATTCTATTTAAAGATCTTTTGATTACAATTCATATTTCTACTGTAATGTCGTTCGAACTAGTTTCTATCTGAGCATGGATACCATAAGTTTCTAAAAATCAAATTATAAAATTTCCTTTACAAAATATAAATAAATAAATCTTAATATACCTTGACATTCGACTACTAATCTTGTCGACTCGTCAGGTTCGTCAATTGAATTAGAAACTGTTTCGTTTGATTTTCTTCGTTTTATTACATTTTTTACTTTACCATAAAAAATATCATAATGACTTTTGACTTCATAGCTCAAATCAGACACGTTCGCTGCATTTGCAATATTTGACAACCAATTTAGACGCTCGTCAATCAAATATGGTGTCACTGGAAAAGCGATTATATGTGCAATCGATGCAATAAACATTTCTATACAAATTAAAAAGTCTTGTAAACCGTTAACAGTATCGATTATTGTTGGAAAATATGGCCATTGATTAATTGAAATAATACCGAATTTCGTCAATATAGCAATTAGAATTGATTGCCTATAAAAAAAAAATTATTATTAATTATTGTTATTTTTTACAACAAAAAAATATTTAAGGACAAAAATAAACTTAAAAAAAAACGAATTATCAAACTGCTGAACTTACGAATCGCTTAAAACTTTATATTTTCCATGAAGTACCAATAAAGAACACTTATTTTTCAAAATCAGTATCCAGAAATTTTTACAAATTTTTTTGAAAAAAAAAGATGCTGAAACTCCTAAAACTCCAAAAAGAAACGTTATTTGTCAAAAAGTAGGTAGTATTTTTAAATTTTTTATTCGTGATTTTTTGCTTAACACCGAAGCAATTAGTAAAAGTAAAAAATTAACTTCAAATCGTATAAAACACGAAAATACTTTCTAAAAAAATCATATCCTAATCTAATTAATAGATAAAAGTTTATATATTAGTTATTAGAAAAAATGACCAAGATTTCTTTTAAAGTTCAATTAACTGTACTTACCAGAATGTCACAAAGACAACAAATTTAATGCACAAATATTGTCTAATAGGTTTGAGTGGCGCAAGTTCATTTTTAAAAACAGTATAAAAAAGTATCAAACAAAACATAGCAATCTTAAATAATAAAATTCATAATTTATTTTTTAACTTTTAAAAAAATAAATTCTTATTTGAATTTATTATTCTTGTAGATTTAAAACATAAAAATAGAATTTTTTACCATTTGAGAAAAATTGTTGGCTATAGCTACATAAGACCATGAAAATCTAAAGTCAATTTCACCTTCATTATATACTTTAAAAATCTCTGATATGCTTTATTATTCAATTTAAAAAAAATGAGAAAAAAATTTAAAAAAAACCGCTTATAAAAGTATACTAGGCAATTAATGAGGTCAATACACGTACAAGGGTATATTGTAAAACACCAAATTTACATTTGTCTAATACAGACATACCATTTTCACATGGTGGTAAACAACAAAACCATTTAATGTCTCTTTTTGAATATTTTATTATTTCAAAATCTACGACTTCATGTCTTTAAAAATAAAATTACCCAAAAAAAGCTTTTGATTGTTTAAGATAAAACCTACTTTAAAAAATTTATTAAATACATCATAAAATTATAAATACTAAAAGCCTCATAGCATTCTCGAATAGTGTCTAAATAAATTGAAGTTTGTGGAAATTTAAGAACAATCCACGAGTTGAGTGCGTAAATTGGCACCATGAATAAAATTCTAATAATGTATTTTTGTAAATGTGGTTTACTATAATGTAACGCATGTTTTATAATGCCGTACATTGACACAGGCAATGTGGCCATTACAAAAATACCACCGACAAACCAGGCCTCCACTTTGCTAGAATAATGTCGATTTCTTTCATAAATACACAAAGGTAGAACTATGAGAACTACAATTGCATACAAAATGCAACTTAAAATAGCTAGGATTTTCTTAATTCTATCAGTGTTCATAACTTTGTTGTAAGATTTATTTATTTTTTAATTGAGGTCCATTTAAGATAAGATAATAGTAAAAATTTATAAATTAAAAAAAATTCAAATTTTAGTTTTTAAAAGTCTAAGAGAAACAATCAAATTTTTTTTAAATTATTATTTTTTTTTGCAAATAGGGTATATACTTTAGAAATTATAAAATCAAAAGCAGCATCTTTTTTTGCATTTTTTTGTTGTTGAAATATTAATAAAATATTTTTTAGAATTTTTTTTTTTGAATTTTTAATTTTTGAAATTTTTTCTAAAAAAGTTACTTTTTAAATTTAATATTTTTTAAGTATAAATAAAAGCTCATTTCATAGCAACAAATCGGATAGTGAAACTTCTAAAAAAGGTTTTACAAATATGATGAATGGTTTTAACAGACTTAATAAAAATTATGTCTGACATGTACTGCCACTCTTGTTACGCTTAAGTACATAAACCATCTGACCCAAATCATATAAATTTTTATTGAAAAAATTTTAATTTCAATTTTTCAAACGTGTAATATTGAAAAAATCTTACGTAAATTTGAATAATACGCTAATACAAAACTCAATTTAATTTTCATGTATCGATTCCTAAAAATTGAAGTTTAATTTCAATGAGATACAAATACTCTAAAATGTTAAAAGTAAAAATCTGCTTTGTTACAAAGTTAACCATTGCGTAGATCAACTTGAAAAAGTATATAACGAGTTCAACTATTTTTTAAAAGACTGTATAAATTTCAATGGAAAAGCTAAGTTTTTCATTTAGGTTTTAAGTATTTTATCAGAGTTGTTTACAAGTCTCAAAAATCAAGGCTCTTAAGGCTTCATATTTTTTGAAATTTTTTTGTTCGTAAATCCTGTAGGATTTTTTAAAAATTAAAATTATAGACAAATACAGGATTGTGAAAAAAAATAGAGAAAAATATTAAAATTTTCATTTTCGAATGGATGAACTTTTCGGCATATTTTTTATTTATTCAAAAAACTGTACCTATCCGCTTTTTAAAAAGCCAACATTCCCTAATTGATTAATTAAAACAAACCTTATCATGAGATAAAAAAAACTTCTCCTTTTTTTTGAGTAAAATTTTTGTCAAGAAACCTGGGCTTTCGGGAAAGCTGTTAAAGCTAGAAAATTGAAGTTGACCAACGAAAAAATATAATTTGCATTCGTAGGACCACATCAGATAAATACAATCAACATTGTATCATTAAGCGTACAAAGCAGAGAAGTGGTTCTATTGGGATACGGTTTTGTATTAGTTATTATGGTCTAGAAATTCATTGTATCTTTGATGGAAGATTGAAAAATTTAACAGTAAATGAATTTGTAGGTTTCTTGAAATTTTTTTGTGAAGTGAATTTAGAGGTCGACTTATAAAGAAATCGCAGGCCTTTAATCCGAGCTGGGATTCAAGCCAACTTTTTGACTGGAGAAGAAAAAAAACTATAATTGCTTTATTAGGGAATGAGTTAAGATGAGACAATTTTTAGGCTTGTTTGACCCATTTGCGATCCTTTTAAATGTATTTTACGGTCGGTTTCAGGTAGGTTTGAGACTTTTTCCTAAAAATATGAAAGAGTAGAGTCAAATATTTCATTTTCGCAAAAGCGAAAGTTCTACTTTGATTTTTGCAACCAGGTGATCATTTCGGTTTAGGCGAATGGTAGACCCGTAAGACGTCCAAGACCAGCCGTTCATATTTCAGCAAGACAATGCACCTTACCAATGAGCCAAAATGGGAGGCATAGCTCAGTTGGTTGCGTCGTTGGATGATGAATTTCAAATTGGCGCTGGAAGTAGTGGGTTCGAGTCCGTAATTGGCTAGAAAATTTTATATTTATAAATGTTTCCGCATTCGAATGCGATGCTATTACTCGAATTAGAAACAAGTCTGCATCACTAAACGATGAGCAAAAATGATTTTGAACATAAGACATTGCTTGACCCTTCATTTGCATGCCATTTCTCACCCACATGTTTAAATCAATACAAAAACAAAAATTTAAATCAATAACAAGTTTGCCTGGTGTTATATTGAGTAAAACACCATTACTGTAGCTCCGTCAAAAAAATGACGAAAAACTAGTAATGGTCGAGTGCTGAGTGTTCGTGTCCCAGTACAATAAAAGATCTATTTAACACTGTGAATGTAATCATCAAGCGAAAAACTAATAAATTGGAAGCAGTTTGATCGTGCCTTAAAAGCTCGGTCGATGAATTTAATGAAAGAGCCAAAAAAGTAACTGAATGGTTCACCGAAAACAATATAAATTTTTTGAAATAAAACTCAAATACATGTTAAAAGATTGCATACGGGTCAAAAATACCTAAAAGTAGTGAGTCCACTGTAAATAAAATTACCTTTACCAGCGGGCGGATTTAACAAACAAATAAAAATTGAAATTTTTCAACAATTTATTATTTAATTAGAAAATAAAAATAAAAAAATCTTTGAGCTAAATAAATAAAAAAAAAAGTTAAATATTTTAACACTCTGGTTTATTTATCTTAATTAAAAATGAAATATAAATCTCATTTATTCATAAACCGGATTTATTTCTAACCAATTTTTTTTTTTGCTTAATTTAAAATTTAAAAAAAAAAGGCCAACGGGGTGCCGCAAAATGACTAAAAAAAAAATTAATCAAGCAAATCTATAAGCATTAGCTGGTGCATCATAAATAATTTTTTTTCCAGTATGTATATTTTCTCTTAAGTCAGCAAGACCACCTGGATTGGCTTCGTGATAATTTTTTTGAGCCAATGTCTTTGACCATGAATCTTGTAAATGTACTAAATCCTTAGGTAGTGACACACTACTTAATCTCGCATCAACACTCGGATCTTGTGTATAGTGAATATTTTTATAATATTCATTTGGTGGACATGGTTTTTGAGTATCAAAATAATAATTCGAATGTGATATTTGATAATTAGAAACAGGCGCTTGTTCTTGTCTTAATTCTGTTATTTTATCCAAAGCTCTTCGAGCTGTCAAATCTTGACTTTTATCAATATGAGTAATTATCACTTTTGAGTCGCTCATGGCTTTTTCGTGTACAATTCTATTAAATTCGTCGCGTTTTACCATTTCATTTAAAGCTTTTTGCTCGTAATTTTTCATAGCCTCTAGATCTGTTTTTAAAGGTTCGTATTTATTCGTAGGCTTCACATACGGTGAATCATAAACTCTCAAATAATCTCGCTTTGAATTACCATCAGACATCTCGGTAATTTGAGTATTGCAATAAAGTGGTTCATATGGTTCAGGTGGTATAGGACCAGCGTATCTCGGATACTCTGTCTCTTTACTCTCGACATCTAATTTATCAATTATTTGATCGGCTTTCATCATATCTCTCGGCACATTTGTATTTCCCATTTGATATTCTTTTAAAGCAATATTATCTGCTCTTGATTTTAATGTTATATTTTGATGGTCCAATTCAGCTTGATTTAATTTTGCATACTCTAAATTCATATGGCTATTGCCACTAAGAACTAGAGAATTTTCTTGTAAATATTTTTTTGTACTGTATGATTGACCATAAGTGGTTTGTTGTTGAATAAGTCCATTTTCTTGCAAAACAGGTTCGGCTGATAAATTCGGATTTTTGAGAATATTTTCCAATGGAGCTCGTTTTATATTTTGATAATCGGTGTAGGCTTTATCAGCAAATAATTTTGGGCGATGTTCATGATTGTCATTTATAATATGAACGTCTTTTTGACTTGGATAGGCGCTTCCGTTTGATAAAGTAGCTGAAATTTTTGAATCGTTTTGAACTGATTCGACATATTGTTTTAGTAAATGTGGATTATATGTGTTTGGTTTGTACAATTCAGCTCTTTCGCCTAAGAATTTACGCTCCTGGTCGTATAAGGTGTTTACATGGGGTTTTATGTTTTGTTTTAGGTTAGGATGGGCACTGCGTGAATTTTCCAATGCTTTACTTTGTTGTCGAAGAACGTTTATGTCATTATGTGATTTTATATTCTCGATTTCATTACGACAATTTTCATATTCTAAATTTTGGATTCGGTCATGATATTCTTGTTGGATTTTTAGCTTTTCGGCGTCTAGTTTATTGGCCGGTCCTTTTGAGCGTCTTAAACTTGCCAAATCACCAGTAGAACGAGAAATTACTGGCATTGTTTTTGATCTATTAAATTCAATTTCTTTGAAAATTTAAAAATTTATTTTAATTTCTAAATTTTTTTTATACATTTTAATTAATTACTGTTAAATGTAGCTACTTGTGGATTGTTCTGATAATTTTTCTCTGGGAAATTTTTGTAATTGTTTCCATGTTCTATCAAAATTTGATCTTGTTCAACTTTAGTTAAAACTGGCCTTAAATTCAAATTATTTAGAAATTTTTTATTCTCGTCTTTAAGATCCTTAAATATTTTAATAGATAAAAAAGGTTATCTAAGCACTTTTTTTTATTGTTTAAGACATTTTGAGAACTTTTTCTTAACGCAGTTCAATTTTTTTAGCGAAATTCTTTAGTTTAACTTATTATCTAAATAGAATAATTCTAATTGATACAATACGTGACTCGAAAAAAAGACTTAAGTCATACCCGACTCGAGTTGCGACCTGAGTCGTTTTTTTATTTCTTTTTTGTTTGGGTGAAACTTTTTTGTGACAGGAGTGGGGACTTGAACCCGGGGCCTTGAATCAACTAGGTTCGCTAATTAATTCAAAATCCCAGGCTCCCCATCAGACGACTCAAATCATTGGGCAATCACCGGCCTTTAGAACCATTGAGTCGTTTTTAAAAGACCTCTATTAATTTATAAAAACGGACTATATTTTTTTCATGTCTAAATTGAATTATTAAAAAATGACTTGACTTTTGACTCCTCATGGATCGACAATCAGATTATTTATAGGGTTTATGCTCCATTATGATCTTTATAACAAAAAGTTACTCTATCTAATTTTATATAAACTTCTAAGCCCTACATCGAGTAATCATCAAATTTCAGAATTCAAATGAGTTGAAACATCGCTAAAAAAATAAGAAGATTAAGGAAGTATATCCAAAATACGCGTTTATTGGGAAATCAAAGTAATTTTGATTATTCATTAACTTTCGTCAAGTTGACCAAAGTTAATGAACGTTTTTTTGATTTGCAGAATTTCGATCAATAAAAACCAATTATTATATATGATTATATATGCTATTTTTATCACAAAGTGTTGTTTTCACCTTATTACACTTATATCAAAATTGTACCGTAGCTGTATCAAACTAAACCGTCTTATCGTATCGTACCCAAACAAGGAATTTTTTTTTAGAATTTTTGGTAAAACTACGGTTCTAATACGATACGGTACGATGGTAATCAGTGCGGTAAGATATCGGTACGAGATAGCTTTGTGAAATATTCAAAATAGAGAGCAATCGCAAAAGATTATTTTAGAAGATGCTATTTTGCATCAAAATGATACATTTTGAATCACTGATTTTTGAAGCCCAGAAAAAATAAAATGAAATCTTCTTAAACTGTAATTTTTTTAAAATTTAAAATCCAAATGACAGTTTTTTTTATTTCTTTTATTCTTTTTTTTATTTTAAAATTAGGTTATTGAAATTCCAGAGAGATTAGCTCTGTATAACAAATCTGACTGAGTAGAAACGAGATAGTTTACGACAAAAAAAGTATTTAAAAAAATATCAAAAAAAAAAATTTTAACCAAAAATTCCTGTTTGAATATTAGAAAATTTCAATTCTTTCTCTCAGCATTTCAAAAAAATTAGAAAAAAGCATCGCCCGGACAGAAAAAGGTCAATATGATTTTAAATCCAAACTCACTTATAATTTTCACTTTGACTATGATGTAGTAACTCTGGATTAGTACTTTCCTTACTAATCATTTCAACATCAAGAGAATTCGCCGTTATACCAGCTCCTTTTCTAAAATAAGGTTTCTTTTAAAAAAAAATTAATTTATAATTTTCAATCTATTAAAGCTATTTTAAGCTTACCATTTCTTCACTTCGATCACCAGTCTCCAAAAATCTCTTTTTTCTCTCATCTAAATCATCACTGTTCACAACTGCTCTTGTACCAAGACCATCTTTGTAATAATCGATTCGCTGAGAGCTTTGCATTAATTCCTTTTCTTTATTTTTTAATGTATTAGCAGTTCTAGCGTCTATGGGATGAGAAGCTCTTAGTCTAGGATTCGGTGTTAGTAGAGTTGGTGGCGCTGGATAATATTGTTGCTGGGCATAACTTGGCTTTGGCAACTAAAAAAATAATCAAAAATATAAATTGTCACTCAAAATAAAATTTTTTTTTTACATGATATAATTCTTTATCATTGTACCAAACACCGGCTTGCTGAGTTGGTAAAGACGGATATTGAATCTCATGTCGCCAAGGCATACCGGAATTTTTCTGATTCACTATTGTTGGAGGCACTTGAGCTGGTGTTTGTTTTTGTAAAAAAACCTTCGAATTCAAAGCAACTTCACCGCGTTTGGAGTCTTCAGGTGCTGTAAAATTTGGAAATAATGCCTTATAGCTTATTTGCGATGTAAATGGATGTTCCATGGGAAATTTTTTCAAAATTTTTTTCTCCAATAAATTCTCTTTAAAAGGTGCCAACATACTTAAAAATTATAAATATTCAATTGAAATCTCCTTTTTTTTGTCTTAAAGTTAATTTTACAGCTGATCATTGGTTCTGACATTACTGAGCTCTATGTTCGATTCACGATAAAATTGAGTTATAGGTTGATTTCTTAACAAGAACTTTGAAAAAAAAATTCGATTCCATTTAGAAAAAATGTAATTTTTTACTTTAGTATAAAAGTTGGAGCCTTGATTATAGTTGGATCAAATTTTTCACTTTGTAAATCCAAGGTACCCCAATCGACAGCGGGTCTTGACTCAATACTAGAATGATCGAAAAATTGCAAAGAAGTCATCTTTAAGGTTAACAAGAGTAAAGTTTAAATATTTTTTATGTTGTACCAAGTTCATAAAAATTTTACTATTAAGTATGTAAGTTAAATTAAACAATGGAAGAGAAAAAAAAAAGAAAAAAACAAATTTAGATATTGTTATTTATTTTTTTAGATGACTTCCACCAAGTAAAGAAAAATATTGAATTTGTTTTTTTATGAAAGTTTAAACAAGAGATTTCGTTTTTTTTGTTAATTTCTTCTTCTAAAGCATGACTCCATTGGTAACGAACAAAAAAATCAACTAAAAAAAAGAGAAAAAAAAAGAATTTATTTCTTTGTCGTAGAAACAGAGTTTTTTTTCTAAAAGTAAGAATATTACAGTAAATTGTTTTAATTAATAGAGAAATAATTGAGTGGCAGTATTTTGCATGGAAACAGTGTTAAAAAATAAAAAAAAAACTAAATCTTTATTTCCTATAATATTTAAAAGCGATATGGAAGAAACTGAACGCCTTAGTTGGATATTTGATAACATTCGCTTTATTTCCGTATTTAAATGGATATTCAAGTGCTTAACAACCAATTATATCTTAAAACATATAAACTTATAATTTTAATTTACATTGGAAGACTTTAAAGTAGTTTTCCAATCGACTGAGGGGTTTGATTTAAATAAATAAACATTTAATTAAAAAAAAAAATTTAAACACTAATTAGACCTTAATTTGATTAAAAATTGCTTAAAATTTTTTGTTTAAAATTTAACTTTTCTATTGCCAAATTTAGCCGAAATTAGATTTAAAATAAATTATTACCAATTGAGTTGTTTTTTTTGTTGTACCAATTTCTGAACTGAAGATTTTAGAATTTTTAAGATACTAATAAAGCACTTAACTTATTTATTATTCAGATTCAACGCTTGAAAATTACGATGGAAAAAAATATTATATTTTTGGTAAAAAATTTTGAAATTTCTAAGAGGCTTTTATATGGAGTTTTAAGAATTTTTTTAAAATCGCTTTTACTCTCCAAAGAAACACTTTTTTCCCTAATTTAACAATTTAAAAACCTTTTTTTAATTTCACATAACAGTCTATCCCCGATTTTATGAAACACGGTTGTAAAGCATAATTTACTTCACAAAATTGAGAGTTCAGAAAATCGGGGATACACTGTATTTTTTTCTTATGCATATCTAAAATATTTACACTGTACTTATTAATCGAAATCCGCCAAATCCGTGATATCCAATATTCTAATTTTTAATTTTAAATTCCTAATTTCAACATTATAACTTGACCATATTGCCATAATTTTTCAAATCGCATCAAAAGTTTAAATTTCAACAAAGAAAAGTGACGTCAACCGTAACTTTTGACCGTAACCGTCAAAAAAATAACACTGGTTACCGTTACGGTCAAAAGTAACGGTTGACATTTATATCAAAATCAGTGTATTTATAACGTATTGTCTCGATTTTAAGGACATGTCACTTTACCATCGTTTTAATGATTAGACCCTCTCACTAATTACGGGTATACGGTATTCGGTATTACATGTCATTATGTAATGCCCCAAATCATAAACTCTAGTCCTACTTTTACATTTCGAGTCTAACTACGTCCCTCTGACTTCACCTTTCTCAAGAATTCTATTTTAAAATTAAAGCTAATGAGCTTCTCTACACCTTTAGGGAACCATTTTTTTTAAAATGTTTATTATCTGAGGTTAAAATTTAAAAATGATAGCTCAGTAACTACGGTTTATAATTTGGGGCACTATAAAATCGAGACAATACGTTAATTGTTTTCAAATGTCAATGATTTAAGCATCAAAATTTGAGGTTTTAAAATGCAATTAAAAAGTTAATTTTCGAAAAAAAATACATATTTTAAATATACAGTACATCTATGAAATAAGCTGACAAAGTTTTGAGCAAATCTTAAAGGGGTCTTAAGCGTTGCTTAAGAGGATATTGTTCAAGAAAATAATCTAAAGAAGTAATTAACGGTAAATTATTGAAAAACGTCTTAAGCAAAAAATTCTTTTTAACAACTCTTAAGCATTACTTTATGAATGTTTAAAATCTCTTAAGACTCTCTATAATGTTTGAATTGTTACTGCATTTCTCGCGAAGTAGAAAATCGAGAGTTAATAAGATAGTTAATAAAAAAAACTTATGAAAATAAAGAAACTTTTAAAAATAAATTTTGTTAGCAAAAAACAAAAAAAAATAAACATTTACCAAGTAGGCAGTGAATTGATTTTAAAAAAAATTGAATAAATAAAAAGAAATAAAAATTAATATATTTTTTGGCTTTAATAAAAAAAAAATTCAATAAAAATTTTATAAATTTACTTAAAATTAAAACAAAGCTAAAGAAGCCTTAAAAAATTTAATTTTTAACTAAAAAAAATATTTCATCTAGACTCAATTTGAAAGCATCTGACAAACAAGATACTGAATTAATTGATGTGGATTTGTATCCAGCTACAGTGAATAAAATCTCGTTAGGTTTGTAATTGTACGTAGACGTATGGCCACCTATTACGTTTGGTCCGAAGCATGAAAATGTTCCGTCGAAATTTGTAGTCACTTGACTTGCTAGTAATTTTAGCTTATTGTTTATTTCGAATGATTCATCAGTAAATAAGGCTGGTAGTTTACCATATTTCTCTTCAGCTATATTTTTTAATGCTGCTAAATGACAATCATAACCATTACCTAATATTGTATCCAACATAGTTTTAGTCTGAACATTGACTGCTTTTTTTAAGAGAAACAATTTTTCTTGATTAGTAACATCACTTTTTTGCATTGACTGACAAAATTTAAGTAAGTCTCTACTAGGACCACGTATATAATCAACTCGACCTTTATGAAATCGCCTCAATGAACCCATTGATACATGAACAGGCAATTCTTGATTTACTCTTTTTAATAATTAAAATAATTTAAAAATTTTTTAAATTCTTAAAAAAATTATTACTTAAAATATGCATATTGTAAAGCTATTTGCAAAAAGCTATCAGGGCTAATTTTAAGTTGTTTTGGGAATGAACGACCAAATTTGTCATATTTAAAAACATTTAGCTCAAAATCGTCAATTAATCTTAAGAAAAATTTTAAAAATTTTCTAAAAAATAATTGAGATGATTTTTAAATCTAAGAAATATACTCGTCAAATTTATTCCTAGCATGCTCTATTTTATTTTGAATATATGCATTTGAATTCCATTCAAGTTTTGACGGATTTGAATACGGAAAGCTTTCATGCATATCTATTGATTTTGAATTATTTCTTAAAAAAATTGAGTTTATTTTATTAGAAAATTAAAGTTTTAAAAAAAAAAATTTTTTAAATCAAAAGTATTAATGTTTAATTGGTGCATATCAACATCAAAAAATAATAGGTAATTAAGCTATTGAAATAAGCTTTTATTTTTTTTACGTGTAGTTATGTCTGGGCTTTGTACATTAAATACCAACTCGCTTATTTCTATTTATGCGGACTAAAATAACATTTTGAACGAACGCGATAAAACTATACTTTTTAAAGAGTAAACATTTTAACACTAAAGAGCGTGAAAAACTCTGTTTTAAAAAGGCTTTTTATTTAATCTGCAAATTTTTTGCTGACATACATTTTAGGCATGGAAAAAAAATTAAATTTTAAAGCATTTTACAGAATAATTGTATCATCAATTTGCTTGAATTGAAATAAGCAAATTGAAATTTACTTATAATTGAGTCATAATGTCAGATTAAGATTAAGTGACTTTAATTAAATTAGGGATCCTAGTTGACTAAAAGACATAAGTTCAACTTTATGAAAATTTAATATTTTCATGTTTTAAAAATTTTAATTTAAAATAAGCAAAATTTTAAAACTTATAAACTTTACGAAAAATTATGGAGGATTAGTAAAAAATTATAAAAACGTATTTCATATTGATTTTAAATTTTGAAATTCAATAAGGCGATTCGAAAAAATAGAAAAACAGGAAAAAATAAACAAATTTTAACTTGGGCGTACTCCGGAATTTCATAAAGTTTCGAAAATCTAATTGTCTAATAGAAAGTTATTACAATACAACAAATCAAGTAACTTTTTTAGGCATTTTCTTTTATTTTAAAGGACTTCTATCGAACGGACTCGAACAGGCTTGAGGGTATCGTACTGTGATTTTGAGATTTTTTTTTATTAAAAAATTTAATCTAAAATTGATTTTGCTCCAAATCGCATTTTAAAAAAATTTTAGTGATTTTTTTTAAAACTTTTTCGTTACGAAAACGATATAGTAGTGTATGTTAGTTTTTGGTAAGTTACTATTAATTAATTACGATTGGATATTTTTTTAAACTTAAAAAAAGAATGCTTACAAATACTCATAAACATGATCGATTAGATTAACTGTTATTGGGCCTTCGCTTGGACTATGCTCTCTTAGTAATCCACTAATACCATCCTCTGAGACGACAAGTTGAAGAGTTTTATCGAACCACCTATTGGCACTATTAAATAAGGTACCACATCCGTTTAAGATTTGATTTCCATTTTTAATATCTTCAGAAGTATATTTATTAGAATCAACTTTATCATCCAAACAAATAATGAAAGCACTTTTTTCGATCATGTCTAACGAAAATTTGTTCACAGGGTCTTTATTTATAGAATTTTAAAAAAAAAAGTTAATTAATTTTTTGTAATTAGGTTCTGTAAATGTAAATACCTTTAATTAAATTGTTTCTAACCATTGACCATTCATCTCTTGGCAACGAAGTCAAAAGACCAATGTCAATATCTTCATTTTGTGGTCTCTTGGAGTCTTGGCGAATTTGTCTCAATTGATTGAATAGATCTAATTCGTTAATTAATTGAGAATTAACAATTAAATCTATTTTATATAACTGGAATTTTAAAGGTTTTATATTTAGTTTCAAATTTTTTTGACTCAATTTAAAAAATTAAAAAAAATTAGGAATATTTTTTGGTCTTACCTTGTTTCTACTCATGATTACTATATGCTGATTTGAATAGTCATTTTTGAAAACTAAAAAAGTATCTTTATCTAAACCGGGTTGTCGGTATGATGAAAATATTTTTTTATATTGATCCATGCATAAATTTGCAGATTTATCACAGCCTGTTGATTTATCGACTTCCAAAGTATTTCTTTAAAAAAAAACTAACTTAAGTATAATTTATTTAAAAAATTTTGATCGTAGAAATTTTATAAGCGTATAGTTTTTGAAATGTGTAGGTGAGCTTTTTTTGGAGGATGGCTGAAAACTTCTAATATGAGATGATTTAAATTTAAAATTTTGAATTTGTATTTGAATCAAAAATTGTAGATACTTCGACAACGGACTTCGATTTTAAAATTCTTGAAATTTCAATAGATCAAAAACGACTTACTAACCTGTGTTTATTTATGGATGTGAATCGTGGATCTTAACTTAAGAAAGTTCCGTAAAACTGATAAGTTATTTGATGCATTATTTGGAAATTTTTCAAAAAAACGGAGCCTTAAAGAGTCAAAAAAAAAAATTTCAAAAAAATTTTTTAATACAGTCTGTTCTCGATTTTGTGACTGCTCAGGGGAAGGCAATTTTTGCGTCACAAAATCGAATCGTCATAAAAGCAAAAAAAGAATGCATGTAAGAGGACTAAAATTAAATCTTTGAAATCTTAATTTTATTTGTCACAAAATCAAAATGTCACAGAATCGAAGAACACAAAATCGAGAACAGACTGTAATACAAAAGAGCTAGAAAAAGAGGTTAAAATTTTTATTTTTTGAAAAGTTAATTAATGAGACTCTCAAATGCCTCTTCTTTTTGAACACTTGTCATTTGTTGAATTAAATATATCACTTGCCAAGAACTTCATAAAATAGTAAAAAAAGAAACCTATCACCCAAGAATTAGGATTAATACAATTAAAATTTATTGGACATTGTCTATGCATTTCTTCGTAAAGGCAAGCTAACATTTACGCGCTGTATCAAACGAAAGTTTGTGAAAAAAACAAATTCATATCGTTCCTTGATTTTTCTCAATTAAAAAGCCAGCATATGCTGTTTTTGTCTGTTTCTTTAGTGTTTTTGTACCATTGTTAGGTTATCGACAATTTTAATTTCAAAAAAAAACACTACAAAAGAGGAAGAAACGGTTATTACTGAAAGCCGGACACGCACCAAAAAATCAGAAAAATATAATAGCGAAACGTACTCAGAGAAAACCTTCTAAAATTCGGAAACGGATCGTTTATAATTAAAATATGGGCATGGACATAAATTAAAAAAAGTTAGAAAATTTATCTTAAATTAAGAAATTTAAAGTATTTTAACTTCGGAAATTTTGAAACAAAAGCCCTACCTTAATTTTGAATAATGATATATAGTGCTGAACGTCACCGGAACCTCATAATTTGTTTTGATGGCCAACTCAGAAAATGCATTTTTTATTGGTTTTAAACTCATCATTTTAATAGATAAAGTTATTCTTATCATATAATACTCTTCCGCTTATTTAAGCTTAATTAATTCATATTAAATATCTGTCGGCAATTTTTAAAGGGTTTGTGCATGTTTTATTTCCGTATAAAGTCAGCCCTCTTTAATCCGAACAACAAAATTATGTTCGATTTAACGAAAAATAGGATAAACAAGTAGTTTTTGCATTGAAAAGGGAAAATAATAAAATAATTCACTGATACAAGGCCTGGCAATTCCCGTATGTATCAACAAAGTGCTACTTTATATTTATAAATAAACTTTAAATTATATTAACTATAAATTTATTTCTAAAAAAATAATTCGGATAATCGAGAATTCCGGAATATCGAAATTCGGATTGACTAGATAAAGAGGGTTGACTGTAATATAGATATACACTCTAATTCCATAGATTGGTATTTTTACTCTGAATTATCATACAAAAAAATAGAAAAGTGGTTTTTAAAATAATCAAAAATTATACTATTAAAATTTAAAAGAAAAAGGACTTATGACAAATTATTTTGCTACTTACGAGTCAATTTTAAATTTAAAGTCTAAAACCGCATTAATTAAAATTGTAACATATCTTTTGGATATTATTTAAAATAAAAAAAAATTAATCCAAGGAATAAAATAAATTTATATTTTTTAAGCTCAATAATTTACTTGAGAAAAGCATTTTCATCTTCAAAATATTGTTTTTTCATTAATTTAGCCGGATTTGAATAAATAGGTAGAGGCAATTTTACTTTATAGTAATATTCATTAGCGTAAATTTCACTAGCCCAGTTCTCCTTACGCTCAGATAAATTGTTCAAGATTTTTTGTAAATTGTATCCATTTAAAGTATTTTTGCTATTTAAAAATTCTCTGGCTGATTCTTGTGCTTTCTTAAAATTTGATTGAGGCAATATAGGCTCTAGACTGCGTAAATAACTAGTCACTGTAGACTCCAATCTAGGCACACTTAACTTAGGTAAAAGAAACCTATTATTTGAATGGTCAATTTGATTTGGAATGACATTTTGAGCCATGTAGTTATATGGCGAAGCAATCCATTTGATACCATGTCTTGATCTAATTGATGATGATGCAAATTTTTTTAAAATTGAACTCCTGTTTATTGATGACATTTTTAAATTTTATTTTACTAAGACTAAATAGTCGATAATTGATAAGGTAATTTTTACTAAGCTTAGGTAAACAGCTGAAAACCATCGAAGATTTGAGAAATTTCTAATTAACTCAAATTTGGATAGGAATTTGGTTTGAATTGAGTGCAAATTTTCTTTTTTAAATTTAACTTAAAAATATTTATTTTAGACAACATAAAAAAATAAAAACTCAATTTATACCCCTTGAAAATATATGTTTTTTTTTCTCTTTCTAAAAGTATCCAGAATTTTCTAGTATATTTCTTTTGTAAAACGAAAAATAGTAAACAAGCTTATCTTTTTTTTTTAAATTTGTTCCTAGACACTAAAAACATGACGTAAGCTATATACGCCCCTTTTGTGCTTTATCTTTACTCAAAACGACCACTCTGTCTATTTTTTGAATAAGTTTTAGTAAAATTTTATTTTTGCTTTAATAAATAATTGACAATATATTGGTTTGATAAGGATGTTTATAGAATTTTTTTTGGGGTTGAATTAACATGGTAAATTTCGGATACTGCACTCTTATAAAAATTGTGTCGTATTCGAACCGTATCAGTATTCAATGTTAAAATTATCTCAAAATTAAGAAATTCTCTGGCTATTTTAGTATTTTCTTTTTGACAAAAAATATGTTGATTTAGAGCAAGAAAAAATATTCGCAAATCCAATAGGAGTTTTTTAACTTAAAAACCCTATTTAAATCCGGACACTTACCAAAATTATCCTGACATCATAAATAAATTTGTTTCCATCAGAATATTCTTTTTGTTTTTGCACTTTTTAAGCTTTATCAATCTGAAATTCGGTCAAAATTGATCCAAGACTACGTAGAAGACTAAAATGAATCGACTCAAGAAAAATTTTTTTTTAAATATCTGTAAAAATGACCAATTTTAGCCTTCAACGTTAGTTTTTCTTTTTTAGATGAAAGGATAAGGGATAAATAACTATTCCATATCAATTATTAATTCTATATCCGTGTTTACCTGTCCGGGTTTTAGTGATAGCAAAAAAATAATGATGTCGAAAGCATATAATAAAAAATCAATGGGCATTGTCGATTGAGCAATAAATTAATTGTTGGATTGAATTAAAAATTTTTTAATTTAAAAAATATGCTAAAAAAAATTTTATTAAATTTGGTTATTTTTTTAGTTAAACTTGGAGTCAGTTAAACTCTAAATTAAATGAGTCATTGAAGTCTTTTAATCAGCATTGCGCATTTACGTGATTCTAGAGTCTTAAAATTTGGTGATCCAAAAATTTCAACCATTTGAAACTGAAATATTGTCAATTAAAGAGTCGTCAAATGATGCACTGTTACAAAACTTTTTATTTCACTGTATAATAATATACGGTAAATTGTAACCAATAGTGATGGGTCAAAACTAAACTAAGTTAGCTTAGTCGACTAATTTTAGCTAACTAAAAATTAGTTAGACTAAATTTAGTTAACTAATTTTAGTTAACTGAAATTGAGTCGACTAAGATTAGTTAAACTAATATTAGT
>NTPY01000566.1:449116-463122 GCA_002922825.1 Brachionus calyciflorus
ATTAAAATGCTTAATATCCTTACGAGTGTGCATTTTGATAACCTCTGTTGATCATAGATTTGAATAATATGATTGAAAATCTTATTTCGTGTTTAACTTTCCACGCAAAAGACAATAATTATACATTTACAGAAATTTTTTCGTTTTTGAAAAAACACTAAATTGAAAATAAAAACGAATTCTTCGTTTTTTTCGTTTTTAGTGTTTTTCGTTTTTTTTTGGAACAATAGTAAAAAATTAATCATTTGACTCTTGTAAAAAGTAATTTTGGAATCAATTCTAAAAGCGCGATTGCTTAAGATATTCATTCTTATTTTCAAAATCTTATTTTGTAAAAAAAAGACTATGAAAAATGGAGAAAATGGACAGAAAAATATTCAAAGCTTCAAAGTTGTTCTTTGTAATAAATATATTAAAAACTCATAAAACGTATTGTAATGAGAGCTTAGATCTCATGAGAATATCGTACCGAAGAATCTCATATGAGATTTTGACATGGGTTGTCTTAAAAAAATTTACAGGACTCAGAATTAAGTCTTTACAAAAAAAGCGAGTCTCAATCTCTGATAGCATGAAATAGTTCAATTTAGTTTCAAATACTTTAGAAAATATATTGGAGTAACAGTAAAATAGTTCATTGATTAAGAATTTAATTTTTTATTTTTATTAAAATTAATTAAAATTGACTTAGATAATCATGTTAAACTTTTATTTCGACTTTATGACTTGTTATTCAAAGTTGAATTATATCTGATGGAGCAACTGCATTCACAAGCTTTTTATATTTTATAAACAATGAAATCACACCTAATATTGATATTATACTAACACCAGCCAATGGTAATACGGTACCTAAATACGCTGATAAAGAAACTGTAGTTCCTGTATTTTTAGTTGTAGTTGAAACTGTTGTATCAGACTTTGTTGTTGTTTGAGTCGAAGGAGGAGATGAAGGAGCAGAGGAAGAAGAAGAGGGAGGAGTGGAAGTGGGAGTTGTTGTAGTAGTAATAGTTGTAGTTGTAGTTGTAGTAGTAGTTGTAGTAGTAATTGTAGTTGTAGTAGTAGCTGTAGTAGTAGTTGTAGTAGTAGTTGTAGATGGAGTTGTTGTTTGAGTAGTAATTGGATCCAATAAACAATTATAAGTAGAAGTTGTGTTTAAAGTTGATATAGTTGTATAACTACGTGCATTTTTTAATAAAAATTTCAAAGTTTCAGTACATGGTAAGTTGTCAGCAGCAAAAATGCGTGCAAATACAAATTGATTATGAGGAAAATATTTGAATTTTTCCAAATCTGAATTTGGATAATTATAAGCTTGTCCTGTTCTTGAATTAAATGTAACTAATAGTGTTCTATTTCTAAGATTTGCAACTTCCATTGAGTTATCATAATCAACAGTTACATTCGAATTTAAAGAATGCATCCATTTGTTATCGGATTTTGTAATAAAATCTTTTAAATTCATCAAATCGAATATAAGAGTTCTCAATTTATTTAAACCTTGAAATGTACCATCTTCAATTGAATGAAAATAAACAAAGTCAAAATCAATATTTCGAGTCAATGCAAAAATATGCGCATTCAAAAAGTGCGAATCTAAAACTAGATTTTTAGCAGACCATACTCTTAAATTTAAAACACTACAATTTAAATCAATATTTTCATCCAATTGAGAAAATTTTACAGTATTATTTGACTCGATATAATAAGCTTCTATTTGTCTTAAATTAGCGTTCATAAATGCTAATGGACATAATCTACCAGACATTGTAAAACTACCACTACCAATTAAAATATATTTAAATGAAGAAAATAAAGCTACATAATTATGATGATCTATTTGGGACAAATTACAAACATGATCATGATTTAAAGTCTCTAAATTGACATCGTACAAATAGAGATTTAAATTGTCATTTTCTTTAAAGGACTCAAATGGATTTGATTCTAATCTAAATCCGTTAATATTTCTTAAGATGACACTTCTGTATAAATGAATTCCGTCTAAATTTAGTGAATCGTCTAAAGGCAACGAATTAAGTGGGGCTAATTCAAGTTCATAAATACGCCTTGATGAATTGTCACTTTGATTTTTTAATAGAGTAAAGTCAAGCTCAGAAAAATTTGTAAAATTTCCACATTCAATAATTGATATACTTTTAGTGCAGCTACAATATGGATACAATTCTTCACAGTAATTAAAAATCGGAGCTGATTCACTTGTTGTCATTTCTGTTTCTGTAGTTTCATTTTCTGCTATTGTCGATTCGTTTTCAATTGTTGTAGTGGTACTTATTGTTGTTTCGGTGGTTGACGAGTCATGAGTGGTGGTAGTTGTAGAATCGGCGGTTGAAGAATCATGAGTAGTGGTAGTTGTAGAATCGGCGGTTGAAGAATCATGAGTAGTGGTAGTTGTAGAATCGGCGGTTGAAGAATCATGAGTGGTGGTAGTTGTAGAATCGGCGGTTGAAGAATCATGAGTAGTGGTAGTTGTAGAATCAGTGGTTGAAGAATCATGAGCAGAGGAACTACCGGTAGTTTCAGAGGTAATACTGTTAAGATGAGTAGAATCAGGAAAAGTACTACTCGAATATGTGTTTGTTTCAGTTTGTGACAAAATCAAAGTGCTTAAACTAAGAACTAAAACTATTATAGATAAGAATTTCATTTTTTTCTTTAAAACAATTTTTCAAAGATCCAACTTTATAGATATATGTTTAGAATTAGAGAAGAATTCTAGAGTTTTTATTCAAAGATTTATCTCTTTTTTCTATTTAGAAGAAAACTTATTTGTTTTTTGTTGTCAACGAAATTAGTGTACTTTCATTATAATTTAATGAAATAAGATTAGGTACTTCAATATTTGCTTTTTGGTCAACGAAGTAATAAAGATAAAAAAAATCATGAATTATATATAATTTAATTTTTTTAATTTTTATCGTTAGTAAAAATTAAAGCGAATCTTATGACTTTTCGAATTATTCAATTTTTTAGAATGATTCATCATCATGACCAAGAAGCCTGATCGTTTAAATAGTCCCAAAATGGTCTTGAAAATAAAGAAATTTTTGTTTCGAAAAAGCTCAAATATTTAACATGCTTGCTAATTAGATTCCTCTTTCATAGAAGTGTAAAAATAGTTTTTTTTTTAGAAATTTAATTGAATTGATAGGATTTTTATAGGATTTTTAAATATTTTCAAAATAATTTTGAACACAAATAAAAAAGTATCGTTTAAAATCAGCGAACGACGATTAAATTTGCATTTTAAATCCTCCGAATCGAACATTTCGGTATTTAATTCGGTAAAATGAATTTTTTTCAAGAATTTATTTTAGAAGCTTTTTCTTTTTTTATTATTATTGTTAATATCATAATTGACCAATCAAGACATACTGCCTAACACCCATAAAAGCATCTTTTATGTAAAACTCCATATCTTTATTCAACGACAACGAGTATGACAACCACCTTCAATGAAATAAAAAATTGTCAAAAATAGGATTTTTGATAATTTTTTATTCTCCCTCAGAACAAAAAATGGTTAAATTAAAAATGGTTAAATTGTAGATCTCGACGAGCCCTAATTTTATGGTTAGAATTATTTAATTTAGTCTAGTTTTTGAATTTTTTTTCGAAAGTTTTAGTAAACTAAAATTTAATAAATAAAATTTTCTTTTTTATAAGTAATAAAAATGCTATTTTCGCAGTTTTAAAGGTCCATATCTTCTTATAAGAACATCTGTGCAACAAAAAAATATTATATTCGTGATCAGCTCGTCGAGATTTACAAGCTGATAAATAATTTAACAATTTTTTGTTTTGGGGGAGATACTTTAATGCACCCAAATTTACTTGTTCAAAAGATTCAGGCCAATTTTAACACGTCAAGAATAGATGTGAGAGAAATTCCTTTTTTGATCGAAAAAATTAAACCGAATTTTGAATTCAGATGAAGACCATGCCTTCAATGTTGAAGACCATTTTAGTTTTAAAGGGTTCCTACAGTTTTAAGGAACATGTAAACGTATTTTTAAATAACGTATCGTTAGTCGCGTATTAAAAGTTTGTTTAAACTTAATTTTGAAATTTATGTTTGTTAAAAATTTAGCTATATCTAACAAATCATTTTAGGTTTTTTTTTTAAATAAAACATAACATCTTCAACCCAAGAAGAAATGTTTTATTTTACATGAAAAATAAAAAGTAATTGATAAGTAGCCTATCCTAAGTAGAATTCTTATAGATTGAGCTTGACGTATCCCTTTAGATTTTAAGCTCTTTAGGGTTATGTCTGTTTCCTATTAACGAATTTAATAAACTAAATATTTGGATAAGATCTAATTTTTTTTTGAAATACTTAAAAAAATATTAAAGAGTTGTCAACCAATAAAAAATTTATTTTTAAATTTTACAATTTGAAAAAAAAAATTATGCAACTTGTAAAGCTTCTGGCATTTTTTGTAAATTACCTAAACCAAATTTACTTTGAGAAAGTTCTGAATCAGATGAAGCCTTTTGTCGTTTAATAATTAATGGATTATTAAGTGTGGCGTTGAAAGTTCCTTTTAGCACTGTATCCTTATACAAGGGACTTAGGTCATAATCGGCTGGTCCTGGAATTTTATCTTTTTTCTCGTCTTTCCAGCGTTTATCGTTCAGTTTGGCTATATGTGTACTTGCTTTTTGAACAAGATTCTCATAATGACCTGGACCTGGAACTTCTATTGCATACGATCCAACTAGATCTAAATCTCGTTTTGATACTACATTAAACATTTCCTGACGTTTACTGGCGTTTTTTGTTCTTGGTGGACCGCGTTTTACATTTATAAGAGCATCATATGCTTTTGGTACATCATAAGCTGTTGGGCCTGGTGTATCCTTAATTAAGACAAAAAAATTTAATAATCGAAAATGAAGACAAATCTTTTAATTCGAATTCTTTAGCTCATGAATTTTCATTTGGAAAAACAATATTTTAATAGTTTGAAGTTAAAAAAAATAAAAAATTACTTCGAATTGTAATTCTCTTTGTTTTGTATTTGAAGCAAAGTTAGAACTAAAATTTTCTTTTTTTGGTCGATATGTAATTTCTTTAACTTGATATTGAGCTGGTCCAGGTACTTCTTCTTTTTGGCTTAAATCGAATTTACGCGGTGCCGATTGCCCGAATGCTGGTTTACGTCTCGAATCAACAATAGCCTTACGTAGATTATCTTCAGCAAAACCATTTATTCTATATTGACCAGGACCGGGTGCACTTCTAACAAGATGTGCGCTCATTGAATTAAATCGACTTGAACTTTGTAAAAACGGAGTTTTTTTTAAACTATGTACTTTTTGAAGACTTGACAAAGCAGATCGTTGATCTGAATATGCGCCTGGACCTGGAGCAACAGTTTTGTTATCTATAAATCTCTTTAAAATTTAATTTAATTTTTTTTTTGCATCTCGAATTTTTTTTACTTAAGAAAATCTCACTCTTGCTTGTGTACCAAATGGTGGTCTCTCTATGTCAAAGCCGTAAATATCCGAAGATTTAACAGATGCGTTATCAAAAAGCCTTTTTTGCTCGTATTTGCCAGGGCCTGGCACACTTTCTTTTTCGACTGTTTTCAATACTATTTCAGGATAACGTGGAACATTTAGTTCTGGTTTTTTATTATTCAAATTTTTTAAATGAAAATGCTCCACATCGACTAGTACAGATTCAGCCGTGTCGTATTCACCAGGGCCTGGACCGGCTTTACCACTAAAATCAGTTCGCTTCGAGGAATATTTCGCAAAGTGTATTCCTTTATATTGCGATGGATTGTGGATTAAATTCTAATTCAATAATAAAAAAAAATAATTTGAATTTTGAAAATAATTTTTTTTTTCAAAATACTGCATTATAATAGGCTGGTCCCATGGTAGAATCTCTTTCGGGAGGGGCTTGAGGTATAAGTTCGCCATTAGCAGCTTCTTCAAAACCATACGCTAATTTTGGATCCTGAATTGACGGTGGATTTTTTTTACGATTTAATTTAACTCTTTGTTTACTTATTTTCATTTCAACTACAGGCCTTGTATTTTCAATATTCTCGATTAAATAACTTCCTGGTCCAGGATTTTCTGGTAATTTATCAGCAAATCGTTTTGCCTTATTCGCTAAACTAGAACCACCTTTAGCTAGGCCTGAATTAACTGCTAAATTATATTCACCAGGTCCAGGAGTTTCATTAACATTTTTAAAAATATCTTCGCGTAATGATAAAGCCAAAAAAGGAGCGTACGAATCTAAGGATTGTTTATTAGATTCTAGAGTAACTGTATCATAAGTCCCTGGACCTATGTGTATAGGTGTTGAGCCTAATATAGAAACGGGATTGCGTGGTGCCCGAGAATACATCAGGTTTATTCAACAACAACAAAAATAAAATGTCAAGATTAAGATTTAAATTGGTAAGTTGGCTGAAGGGACTTTGAGAAATCTTTGTTTAGTTTATGAGAAAAAAAAAAGAAAAGTAAAAATAAAAATCAGTCGTCAATGGATTCAGGTTTTTATTTTTCAGCAGTAAAATTTTGCATAATATTTTTTTATTTCTTCAGTGAATTGAGAAGTATTGAAAGTATTTATTTAATAATAGTATATAAAGTTACTTTTTTTTTTCTTCAAATTTTATTTTTTTGTCGAGTGCGAGTGATCAAATTTAGAGTATTTTTTTTTTCTTACCTTAGCAACAAGTTTTTTTTTAATGGATTAGATTTTTTATTAGAAAAGAAATTTTCTTCAAATAGTTATTTAACTTTTAAATTTATGATCTGTTTTTTGAAGAACTTTTTTTTGATAAAATTTTTGTGATAAATATGAACAAAATATCGGAAGACTAGCCTTGACAAAAAATTCTCAAAAAAAAATTAGTAAATCAAACTGTTTAAATAAGATAATTTTCGCTAGTTTTATCTCATCTCATAGAAGGATAAATAGTCTTTTATTTGAATTTATCTTTAATACTATAAATAAAATTAATGCTTAAAATTGCTTGCTAATTTTTTTAAATTCATTAAAAATTAATTAATAATTTTATCTGTCATTATGTTTACCTAAAGTTTTTTTTTAGTCAAAAAAAATGTCCATCTTCTTTAGAAACATACAAATTTGAAAAATAAATGTTGCCAATATTCAAAATAAATTTTTTAATTTTATTTAGCTTTAATTTGAGTTGAGTAGGTTTGTGCGATAGATACTTCAAAGATGTTCAATAAGATCAACCACACAAACATGTGTGTAAAATAATAAATGAAAGCATATATACCCCGATCATTTAGCATCATAATCTATGATATGAACAAATAATGATAGCAAATATCCAAGTCTTTTTTAAACGACTCTGGGACTACACCAGGGTGGTATTTTTTCACCGAAATAATTTACTGAAATAGACCATATTATGAACTCTTATGGTGTAGAAAACATCACCGGCCCAGAAATATTATACTAATTTTTATACTACCGTACATCCTTGCTGCGAGGTGCATGGACTTAAAATCAAAAATCACTTTTTACCCCACGCATCATGTACCGTATCGTCAATGTTAAAATAGCCAAATTTTAAAAGCATGAACTTATCAGCTTAATTTGATTTTAAACGCGGTTCTTGGAATATGAAATTTGGTTTTAAATGCCGCATCTAAATTCAAATAAAATAGAAATTAATTCATTATTTTTTAATAATTTTTTCGTATTCTTTTAAAAATTCATTTTTATTTTCTAGTAGTAGTAGTAGTAGTTGCAACGTAAAAATACGTAAATCAAAAAGATTATGTGCAACAATATAAAAATAAAATAAAATCAGTAATCACTAAATCATAAATAAAAACTTAAAATGGAGTCTTAATTAAAAAAGTTGTCGATTTTCGCCTTAAAGCTGTTGACCGATGGAGCTTTAATTGAGTTGGCATCTAGTTTATTCCAGCTGTTGACTACTCTGTTAGTAAAATAATTGAATCTCGGAGCACAATTTTTAACAATTTCACGATTTAACTTGAATGAATGACCTCTTGTAGGATAATTATTTATATTTAGTCGGAGAGGAGCATGCCAATTTATTTGATCAATATTTTTTACCACTTTGAACATTTGGATTAAGTCTCCTCTGACTCTACTGGTAGGAAGATTTGTCAGGTTTAGTAATCTGAGTCTCTCTTCATAAATAAGTTCATTAAACCCGTTTATGCTTTTTGTAGCTCTCCTTTGAACATCCTCAAGAATTTTAATGTCTTTTTTAAGATATGGACTCCATGCCACTATTGTTTATTCTAAATGTGGTCTCACCAAGCTTGTGTACATCATCTTGATAATTTCAGGTGTACGATTTTGGACTCCATTAAGGATTTGACCAAGGATTCTGTTGCTCTTAGAAGCAGCTGAGCACACCTGTGAGTGCCATTTCAAATCACTTTGGATTAAAATTCCTAAATCTTTTTGCAATTGGGTCCTAGGTAAAGTGTATATTTCTCCAGAGATCGGATCTCTCATGATATAATTATATTCTAAGGAGTCTCTAGTACTTACACTAATGAGTTCACACTTTGATTTTTTAATCGTTAATGAAGATAACAAAAAGGAGAGGACCTAAAACTGAGCCTTGAGGCACTCCACTGAAGATGTCAAGCCAATCAGATTCGACATCACCGAGCACAACTCGTTGCTTTCAATTTTTTAGAAAAGATTCAATCCATTTTAGAAGAAGTCCATCGATCCCAATTTTCTTTAGCTTGCGTAAAAGTTTTTTGTGATTGACTCGGTCAAATGCTTTTGAACAATCTGTGAATAAGATGTCGATTTGTTTACCAAGTGACAAATGATAGGTTAAAAAGTCAATACTTTCCAAAAGGTTCGATGAGCACGATTTTTGAGGAATAAAACCATGCTGCTTTGGGTTAAATAATTCATTTTCTGTAAGAAAATTTATAATTAAGTCACGAATAATTTTCTCGGCTATTCGACAAGGAAGAGAAGTCAATGAGATAGGTCTATAGTTTTTCGGGTCGGATCTTTTTCCTTTTTTATGCACCGGTGAAAAGTTTGCTAAACGCCAAAAATAAGGAATTTCACCAGACTCCAACGACTTTTTTATAATTAAAAATAGTGTGTATGATATACTTTTAGACGTTTGTTTGAAAAAATATGGAATAATACCATCTACACCCATTCCCTTGTTAGTATTTATATTATTTAAGTATTCGAGGATAATTTTAGGCGTAACAATTTTATCAATATCAAATAAACATTTTTTTGTATTTTGTGTGTCGAAGTGATTATTATCAGATTCAATGTCATCTGACCTTGAATAAACTGATTGAAAATACTTGTTTAGAACTGAAGCGATTTCATATCTATCATTTGTGATAATTCTATTTTCATTTATTAAAGAGTAAATAATTGACTTAACATTCAATTTATTATTAAAGTATTTATATTCTAGTTTTGGATTTAATTTCGCTCTTTTAGCTTCATACTCAAGAATCGATTCGTTTATAGATTTATTAACTATTTTTTTCAATTCTTTAAATTCCTTTAATTTTTTTTCTTTTTCAGATCTTTTCCCTCTTTGGTATTCCAGCCAAGTTTTATACTTTATTTTAATTAGAGACCTAAGGTTTTCCACGGTACTTTTTTAATTTTTCTATTTGATAAGCTAGCGAATTTAGGTACATATTTTTCGCAGACACACTTATAAATTTCAACAAACAAATTGTACATTTCGTTGATATTAAGATCACCAAAACCTAAATCCCAGTCTTTATCACTAAGAAACTTATTAATTAAGGCATAATTACCATTTTTATAATTGAATTTTTTTTCTCTTTTAAATTGATAATGAAAATTTTTGTTATTTTTGAAAAAATAGCTCCAAGTCATAGTTTAATGTCCTCTAGATAACTCACCTAAGACTGGTCCTGTTTCAAGATTTGTTATTCTAGTATTTGATTCAGTAAATACAAGGTCTAGGGAAGACTTTTGTAGTTGATCATTTAATAGAAAAGTGGGAACACTTACATTTTGATACAAAAAATTTTTGTTGACCACATCTAAGAATTCTTGTTTACCATCACTAATACGATCAAAGTACCAGTCACCGTTCTCATTCCACTTTAAGTTACTACAATTATAATCACCACATACCAACATACCGTTTAGATTTCTTTCTTTATACTCTTTGCAAGCTTGGTCAATACAAATGCTAACTTCGTTAGCGAAATGGTTTATAATTGGGCAATATTTGCATCCAATTAATAATGTTTCAGAGCCGGCCTTGATTGTACACCAAATATCTTTAATATTTTTATTAAGATTCTCGGTATTAAAAGTAACTTTTGATCCTATCATATCATTTCTGATATAGAAACATACACCACTACCGTTTTTATTTAGTCTATTTTCATAGAAACAATTGTAGTTATCCAGATGAATAATAGATTTCTCATTGAACCAAGTCTCGGATATAAATATAAGGTGATATTCATTTGATTGAGCTAACACAGAAAGTTCATCTAACTTATTCTTTAATGAGGTTGCGTTAGTGTAGAAACATTTGAGATCACTATAAATTGGACTACTGGTACTAGTATACTTGGAACTATTTATAGAAAGATTAATTTTGCTTGGTTGATCGACCTTTCACGTGAATTGAATCTTACGATGTTGACTATTTGGTATTTACTGAATTTTAGGGCTGTACATAAGTCATCTATTTTCTTGGAGTCATCATCTTTACGCTCACTCGGAGACTGTTTATTAGAAAGCTCAATCCCAAAAATAATAGCATTCACACTTTTTAACTCTCTCTCGGCTTGTTAGACCATAACGGTGTTAACAACATTTATTTCAGTTTGTTCGAGTAAAGGTTTAGGTTGGTTGGTTTTACCTTTAATTGATTTAGTAACAGCTGTTTTCCAACAGAGTTTGTCAACTGGTTGGACTTGACTAGCGATTTCAGATTGAAAATCGGTGTTGGTACAGCGACATTCACATTTTCTTTTTCGAGTATGGCTATTCTAGACATCAACCCTTCGACTTTATCACTAAGATCTGCGATTAATTTATCTTTCGATTCATTTTCAATTTCAAGATTGAGAACTTTAGTTCTAACGTTTCTCAATGATTCTTCTAGTTCTGAAAAAGATGGTGATTTGTCCATTTCGGAATTCTTTCGACAGTTTTTCTGGGTCCTACTAGTACTAGAGGTCCCAGCTTGAGTGCCAGTTGCCGTTGATAGCATTTCCAGGTCAGTCACCATTGAAAGGAAATTAATTTATTATTATAATTTTTTCAAAATTGAAATTTTTCAATTTAATTTTTATTTAAATTTGATGCATTAAAAGTACTTCTATTCTATTTTATTTTCTATGATTTTTGATTTTAATTACATGCACCTCACAGCAAGGGTATATGGGAATTAAAAAACGCTTTATTTTCCAGCGTAGTGAAAAGTGTCCGAAAAGTTGCTTTTGCATTAAACTTTAATAAATAAATTTGAGTTGAGTAATTAATTATCAAAAAAAATTGATTTCGCTTCACAAATTTTTGAATTGTATTTTTATTCTATAAGAAAAGATCAGTGACCAGGTTTTGATTTTTATAATTTAGCTTAAGAAAATATGATCAAAACCTTGAATCTAAAGTGCTTTTTAAAAAGAAAATTAAATTCTCCTGATTCGAAAAGGGGAAAAATTTCGCTTCTCTTTATTCAAAAATTTAAAAAGATTTAAGAAACTTCTAAAAGTATTGTGTTTTTATTAAAGAAAAAATCAACTTTTTAAGAGACGTTAAAATGTATTCTTTTTGATAAACAAAACTTATTGATCTTTTTATTTTTGTTTTCGATAAAATTTTGCGTTTTTAAAATGGTTGCTATTAGGGACGCAAATTTACTTTACTTTACCCGTAAATGATAAATTTTACTTTACTAAATTTACTTTTTCTAAGTAAATTCGAATGAAAAATCTAAATTTTTTGTAGGAGACTTAGTTTTAGAAGTTCTAAACTGAACAAAAATCGAATAATAAGGAATGCCAAAATAATTTTTGAAACTAATTTTTTGCTACTCTTATTCAAATTTACTTAGTAAAAGTAAATTTTTACTTTACCTAATATACTTTTACCTTACTTGGGAAAGTAAATGAAAGTAAAGTAAATTCGACAGCTAATTGACATTTTGCATACAAATAAATTTGTTTTTTAAATTTATGTTACAAGAGGTCATTTACCTTAAAACTTGTTTTAGTTCTTAAAATATACAAAGCTGTATTTCGAACAGAACGAATATTTAATTTGACTTAAAAAAGATAATATTGCTTAGAGAAAAGAATTGTAAAATGCTTGCTGATGAATGACTAAAGGCTATTGAGCATAATGGTATATTTTTTGAAGTTTAAGTATTTTCCGCTTTTATTAATAGAAAAATTAGGTACATTTTATAAAAAAAAATATTCTATTAAAGTAAATTTTAAAAAGTCATTTTTACATAATTATAATGAAGGATTTGTGGAAACCAATGTCAAAATCTCATATGAGATTCTCATTACCATATTCCTATGAGATCTCAGCATATGAGATCTACATTATAATATATTTACATGTAATCCTATTTGAGATCTCATGAGAATATGGTAACCAATATGAGATCTCATTGAGATTTTTACATCAGAATATTCGATTTTTTTACCAAAACTTGTTACAGATCTTCATGGTTCAAGCCTAAAACTAGAAGACCCATTTTTTTTTACATCTTTAATGGCCAAACGGGTTTTTCAACCCTTCAACTTTTCATACAGTTTCATGACTAAATTTTTTCATGAAATAAATTATTTTCACTTATTTAGGTTATTATTAAACCTTAAAAGCTACCTTGTCTGAGAACCCTAATCAGTAATTCTTTTATATCTTCTTTTTACTCAACATTTTTTTTGAAAATATTGATCAATCTTCGGTTTTTACAAATTGTCTTAAATCGTTTTTTTTTTATTTTACCTTCTCCAAATGCTACTTCATTCCCGATACCCAGAATTTCTTAATAATTTCAATTTAATAAGAATATAGAGGAAAAATTACGCTTTTAATAAATTTTAGATTTATTTTTTAAGTTTTAATAGAAGTTAAAACTTCAAGTTTTAAGTGTCCTTTGATCTCTTTTAATTTTTACAATCGAAACTGTTAAAATAAAACACTGGGTTCAAAAAACCGGTTTGGCTTCAAAGTTCCATCATGATTAGTGATCAAATCGTAGAAGTGGTACCAACTTTCCGTCTACTTGGAGTCACAATTGATAAAAAACTACAATTTCTAGACCATGTGAGTAATCTACGTAAATTCGTAAATACAAGGTTGCTTACAATTAAAAAACTTTTCTATCTGCCCTTTAAAGTTAAACTTCAGTTCTTTAAATCATTTATTCTACCGCACTTTGATTACTGTTCATTATTATTCTTAACGGGTGTTCAATAAAGGTTGGCGCGTTTTTATTTTGTTTGATAAAATATTTTCTGTAAATCCGAAACTTTTGAAATTTTATACGTTTGTTCAAAGGACTTTTATGTTCAAAAAAATCTAAAGAGTGGCTACCCCCTATGTGTCACCTTTGTATTAATTATATTTCCTTAACCCCTAGTTTAAATGGTAAATGTCCTCCCATGTAATGAACTAAAAAAATTAATTTTTATATACCGTTGAGTAGCTAATAAAATGGGCTTTGAAATGCTGTATTGATCATTTTTGTATGATGTTTTGTTCAAAAGAAATATCTAAAAAAATTTAAAATTAAGCCTTTTTTTTAAAAATGAAAATTTGGGCTTTTTCTGGTTTTTGCCTTATAACTTTTGAAAGGAACAAGATATTTCAATCAAATTTTGGTCTCTATCTCAGAATATGTTTTTCGTTTAAAAAAACACGTAAAGAAAAAAATATTTTATTCTATTCTCATTATTATTGTCAAACATCTATTATAAATATGATTTTC
>NTPY01000566.1:463281-479815 GCA_002922825.1 Brachionus calyciflorus
TGCCAATATTCAAAATAAATTTTTTAATTTTATTTAACTTTAATTTGAGTTGATTAGGTTTGTGCGATAGATACTTCAAAGATGTTCAATAAGATCAACCACACAAACCTGTGTGTAAAATAATAAATGAAGGCATAAATACCGCGATCATTTAGCATCATAATCTATGATATGTACAAATAATGATGGCAAATATCCAAGTATTTTTAAAACGACTCTGGGACTAAACCAGGGTGGTATTTTTTCACCGAAATTATTTACTGAAATAGACCATATTATGAACCAGGGATAGGAATAAGTACTGAAGCTTAAGTACTTACTTAAGTACTTAACAAAAATACAAAAATTAAATACTTAATAATTAAAAGTCCAAATACTTGTACTTATAGTTAATTTGAATACTTACGCAAGTACTTAGCAATTTTTAATGGTTTTTTGATCTAAAATAGTCATCCGAATTGAAGTTGTTACTAAATACTTAATTAAAGAAACTGTCTCTAAACTAAAAATTAAACAAAGTTCCTATTAGAATTTGTTCCCATGATTTTAATCTAATTATCAAAATGCCGTATTCCGTTCGGTAATTGATAAAAAAACTTTAATTAATTAACTTTAATATTAATCTACCTGAACTGAATTATTAATGCTCAGTAAATAGATTTATGGTCTTTTCATTGAAATCAAATTCACCTTTACCCTTATCTGTCAATCAATTCTCCTCAAAATCAATCAATTCTAAAAAAATTGATTGATTTTGAGGAGGTTTTTTTTAAATAGTTTTTTTTTTTTAAATGACTTTGAGTGACGAAACTCCTTTTGCCATTGTTAATTGTAGATAAGCAAAGTTAAAAAAAAAATGAAAAATAAAAAAGGAACGTTATGGTTGATATCTGTAAATTAAAAAGAATTTGAGAAGCTACAAGGTTAGTACTATACTTTAAAGATTGGGATCTTTAACTTAAATTATTCACGAGGAAGAAGACATAGAGATGTTTTCAAGATCTCTTGAGCTTTCAACAAAGGCACCGACATATTCTTTATTATTCATTAATTAAGGAGTTAGAAAATGCTTATAATTTCAAAATAATCAAAACTTTGGTTTAAGATTGAACATTCAAATAACAGAGCAAATTCAAAGAGACCCATCATTAAAAGAATTAACCATATTGGTTAAACAAAATCGACTCAGTTTTTTTCGAACCTAATCGTAAAAGAGAAATTGTTGCTACGGCATACATTAAAAAATTTTCACCGTACACAAAAAAAATTCCAGAATACATACCCAGAATCAAAACATACAAAACAATATGATTAACGAACACTTAACTAACTAACATACAATTTTCAACATACAACTTTAATAACATACAAATTTTTAAAAAAAAATTTTAAAACACTTGTTTAATGAAAAAAAATAAACTTTTTTAAAAATTGTAATTATTTCACAAATATTATTTTAAAGTGATATAACAAATCCTGCATACTTAGGAAAAAGAAACGTCTTTGTGGATATACTTGAAGCACGTTGATTCAAAATGCAAAAAAAAATGCAGTGGAAATTCGATTAAACAAAACAGTTCCTTCTTTTTACCGCTTAGATTGCCTAAAATTTGTTTGTAAACAAAAATTTTAATTGACATGTATGCTGAACAGTGATTTTTCATTTTTTAATTTCTTGTAATATGTTAATCAGATAAATGTTCGTTAAAAATTATTTTTGTATGTTTAAAAGTGAAGTATGCTAAGATTAAAATTTGTGTATGCTGAAATTTTTTTTATGTATGGTGAAAATTTTTTCGTGTATGCCGAAAAAGCAGACCCTCGTAAAAGATCAATTATTTAAATTTTACCTTTTTTGCTTTAATTAAATTAAATTTTTTTTTTTTATCGTAAAAAATTCGGGACACTGTAAAAATCGGGTCAAAAAAAATCTGGTGTGTAAAAATCGGGTCAAAAATAATCATGGTATAAAAAAATCGGGTATGTAAAAATCGGATGTATAAAATAATCTGGTATTTAAAAATCGGGTGTAAAAAAAATCGGGTCAAAAATAATCTGGTGTGAAATTATCTTGTCAAAAAATGATAATTAGATGCTTTCTAAAAACAAATAAGAAAAATTTCTCATTTAATTTAATGCTCATCCAAATTACTTTATCAGTCGATATCTTTCGGTATCTATTAAGTCTATATCGATCTAAATATACCTGAAACTACCTGAAAATTCTAAATAGATAAGCTTATTAATGATTTTTAAGATGATCAATAAAGTAAAATTTTCTAAAATTAACGATTAAATAGACGACTACTTAAAATTAAATTAGCAATCAAAAAGCAAATAATGATTTAAATCCGTATGACCAAAGGCAAGTAAAACGAATAGCAATTTCCGCTCATGTTTCTGAATCTAAAAGAGTATTTAAATTTTTGAACTCAAATTTCATATTTCATAACGTTACTTATTTGCTTTCCTTGCGACTACAAGATTTTAGCAGACTTGAGTTCACAGTTTAAACGTCTTACGTCAATGACTTTTCTTTTCAAATTGATCGATCGAACTTAAAATATGATCAAGAATAAATTTAAGTCAATTTTACAAAAAAATTTTGAATTAAAAATCTTGAATAAAACTAACTTTAGATGTATTGTTTTTAATTAATTTTATTGATCAAAGCTCTTTAAACATTATTTTTCTTGTTAAAAACCTTTTTTTTTAAATAATTAAGATCCGTGAAAAACATCAAGGTGTTGTTTTTTTCAAGGGTCCAAAACTTATCTTTTAAATTTTAGATCCGGGAGTTTGTCTTTAGGTAATCGAAAAATAGGATTTATATCGATTTGATTTACTTTTTGTCGCTACCAAACTTTCTCATGATTTTTTATCATAGTTTTTAACAAATAAAACATTAGAAACAATTTTATTGGATTTCTCTTTATTATAATAAGACCCGATTTTTACAGACCAGATTTTTTTATACTACGATTTTTTTTACCCATGATTTTTTTGACACCCGATTTTTACACACCATATTATTTTTTACATCCGATTTTTTTTGACCCGATTTTTACATACTCAATCAAAAATTCTCTAGTAACTAATTCCATTTAGTAACATTATTTTCGTAACAAATTCTAAAAATAAAATATAGTAAGAAATAAGCGTAGTAATAAATTAAATAGTAACAAATTCTAGGGAACAATTTCTAAATCGTAACAAATTGCTTTTTACCAATAAATTTATTACACTGTAAATATTTTGAGTGGATTTTTGGAAAAAAAGTCACTTTAAAGTGGAGTTATCAAAATTTTTTAAAAGACAACAATAAAGTAGCTTAAATTTTCACTTAAAAGTGAATATTTTCGTTTTTCTTCACATTAAAATGGTTCCTACTTTAAACTAAAATTTTATTCCACTTTTAAGTGACTGCAAAAATCACTTTAGAGTGAATTTTTTTTTGTTTTACACTTTAAAGTGATCTTCACTTAAAAGTGAAAGTTTTTTTTACTTAGAGCGACTAAAAAAAATCACTTAAAAGTGAAGTCAGAAAGGGTATTTAAGGAAGAAGATTTTTGATTTTAAAAAATTTAAAAAGATTAAAATTTTTAAATCAATATTTTTATTGGAAAAAAGGACGAACTAAGTAATTTTATAAATTTATTTATCTTAATTAAATTTAAATATTTAAGTATATTTTTTTTTTTATTTTTAAGTATAGCTAAACAACAAACTTGGATTTTTTCCAAAAAAAACAATCCTCTTAAAGTTTCTTTTCAAGTGAATAATTCCCAAAAATATTTGCTTGATTTTTAAGACTTGTCCTACAAAGAGGGTATTCGGTTTTTATAAAATGTTAGTGAATTATTTAAATCATTCCATTAAAAAAGAAAATTTAAGTAATAATTTTTAATTAAATTTTAAAAACCTTAAGCGGCGTTTTTCTCATTAAAAATTTGCTTAATTATTGTCTTTTAAAAAATTTTGCTTTTCTATCTAAAACTATTCGCTTCCTTCAGAATTTAAAATTAAAATTGTACAAAATAGATAAATTAAATGAATTACTATCATTTTAGGATTTATTTTTTTTTGTGATTTATTTTTTTTTAGGACTTTAATTAAAAATATCAAAATGTGATTTTACCAAATTATGATTTTATAAAAAATATTAAATTAAGATTTTATTCGATTAAGATTATTGAAAAATTATCAAAAAATGATTTTAATTATTTACGATTTATTAAAATTTGATTAATGTTAATTAAGTTCTTGTAAGAAAAAAAAGTTCAAAAATATAATGTTCTCAAATTAAATGCATAATGTTATTGAAGTTAACTAAATATGTGCATGACCTTAAATATTGAGTCAAGTCTATGGTGCCATTATTCAAATGCTCTAGTAAATTGTTATATCTGCTGACTTTTTCTATGTCGATCGCTTTACGCTTAGGAGCAGATTTTCCTAATATTCTTGTTTGAAAATCAATACTTACTTTATTGTCCATTTTTTGAAATACACTTATTAACTGATTAGTGTCTGGATGAGGCTTTCGAATCCACTTATTAAGCCTATTGTGGAACCCCTCCACATGGTTATTCGTTCTCGGGCCTATCGTTTTCAAATTCTAAATTCAATTTATTTTTGACTATATAAACAATTTTCAAATGATAAAATCATATTTTTATAAATCCTAAAATGATAAAATCCCACTTTTTTAAATCCTAAAATGATAAAATCACATATTAATAGAATCATTTTCATTATAAAATCCTAATTTAAATAAAATCCTAAAATGATAATATACCAAATTAAATAAAAATTACTTATAAAAGTCGACCTTTAATAAATCATTTAAAATTTTAAAGAAATAAAAATAAAACTGATTGTTTATCATGCTATCTTTAATTAGGATAATTACATATTTTATGGAGTCAACCAATCCAGCATTATTTTTAAAAATGTGATCGATTATTACTAACGATACTAACGAATCGATTATTAGTCCTAGGATTATATTCCAATATATCGATAATAAGATAAGAAGATAATTTGTAAACAGTAGTTCTAATATCAATGTTATATCAATCGTTACCTGTGTTAATTAGTCTTAATTTTTTATCTTAAGATTTTTAATCTATGGTAACGGTTACGGTCAAAAATAACGGTTGGTGGTTGACGCAGCATCTATCTTAGAACTCATGGAGAAGCAAAAACCAAAATTAAATATTGCTCAATTTTTAATCAGATTTGATGAGAATCAACAAAATTATTTTACTTAAATCAATTAATTAAATGGGTAAAATATTTAAGTTTTTTGTTAATTTTAAGCTTTTAGTTAAACTTAAACTTAAAATTCGCCAAATTATTTTAATTACTTTTACTTTAGAATTCATACTGATTCCTATCCCTGTTATGAACTCTTATGGTGTAGAAAACATCACCGGCCCGGAATCACCGGCCCAGAAATATTATACTAATTTTTTTACTACCGTACATCCTTGCTGCGAGGTGCATTGACTTAAAATCAAAAATCACTTTTTACCCCACGCATCATGTACCGTATCGTCAATGTTAAAATAGCCAAATTTTAAAAGCATGCACTTATCAGCTTAATTTGGATTCAAACGCGGTTCTTGGAATATGAAATTTGGTTTTAAATGCCGTATCTAAATTCAAATTGTTGAATGACAACTCATAATAATAAAATATCCAAAATTGCACCTTTAATTAACCTAATTATGCCAACTCTAAACTTGCGATAATTGACTGATTTCTAGTGATATTAAATTTTTAATTTGCTGCAACATCTTAATTAGCTTAATTAGCCAATAAGTATTTAAAAAAAATGACCATACATGAAAAAACCAAAAATGTCCAAATTTTCACTCATCCCAACCGAAAAAGAAGAGAAAAATTACCTACTACACGCTAACCAATTGTATAATAAGTTAAAAGAAAGAGAGATACATGGGATTACAATTTGGCGTTGTCGCAAATATTATTCAGATTGCAAATGTAAAGTTCTTTTGAGATCTAATGATGCAAACGAAGAAGTATCAATTAAAAGTTTGCATAAAGGCCATGATCATGTTGAAGAAGCTGAGATCACCATGTTAATTGCTCGGAATTCAGCAAAGGAAAATATTGTGAGTGAACAAAGGACCAGTAAAGCAAGTTTTTGAAAAATCAGTAAATAAAAATAAAGACCAAAAGACAAGTTTCAAAAGACAAGCTTCCGAATCAAATAGAAGATATTAATTTCGATGGAGAATTGAACGAGTACACACTGACAAACTGTAAAAAACGATTTTTATTATTTGATGACAAGAAAGAAGACTGCCTTAATTTAAGTTTGTTTTATCAAGTATACCTTATTCATGGATGGTTTAACAACGCAATGCATTCTTGTGCATATGTATTTTTAAGACATAAAAGCAAAAAACTTATTCAAGAATGCAAGAGCTTCTCAAGAGTAATGCAATCGAAAATGGGTTCGTTTGTCGACCAGAAGTGATTATAATGGATTTTGAAACTGCATCAATTCAAGCATTCAAAGAAGCATTTCCTGGAGTAATAATCAAAGGATGTCATTTCCATTTTACTCAAGCTTTATGGAAAAATATACAAAAAGCTGGACTTTCAGATGTTTACAGCAAACAATCTTTTTTGTATGATTACCTGAATTTGTTCAAATCGTTGGCTTTTGTTAGAGTAGTTTTATTAAATGCAGCATGGTATTTAATTAATTATTATACTCCAGCGAATAATCCAAAGGTTTTGGAATTTAAAGAGTATTTTATTAAAACTTGGATTGAAGACGTTAATTTTCCTACTGAAATGTGGAATCATTACTATAATGACGGTCCTAGAATAAATAACCATGTCGAGGGTTATAATTCTAAATTAAACAAATATATTGACCGAAATCATCCGCATATTTATTCCGCTATAAAGACTCTTAAAGATTTAGAGACAACAACTGGTTTGAATTTTTATCAACGCGAATCTGGTGGATTGAATCAATTTCCAAGACGGCCAAATGATATTTAACGTGACGTGATGATTAATTACCTAAAAAGAAAGATTTTTCAAATAAGTTTGTTCGATTCCTTAAAACGAATGGGTGAACTATTCAGATACGACAACAAAAAACAAATTCGATTACCAGAAGGAATCAACGAGGAGCAAGCCGTTCAACCAACAATTTCAATTTTCAAAATTTCAAACCAATCGTTTTATTTCATTAAAAATTATATAAATAATAATCGTGATTTTTTGGTCCAATGGGCGAAATATTTCCGAAATCAAGGTAGCGTATGTTACTTTCAGTCGTCTCAGCAATGTGATTCAAATCATTATTCAGTACTTAAAAAATGGAATTGCGTGAATGGTACGACACTTTTTACTACTGGCGATGGAAATTGTCTATATAATGCAATTTCCTTGAGTTTGTATGGCAGCGAATCAATGTCAAACATGATTAGACTTAACATGAATTTTTTTATCTTACAATTTTTATTGGTAATTCTTCTTGTCAATAAAATTTGATTATATAAATTAAAATTTTTAATATTCTTCCGGTGTTAAAAAAAATTTCACACTTTTTGTTTGTTTTTTTCCGAGCGGTTGTTACAAAGAAAATTGTTGAATTACTATAGAATCGATCAAAATCTCATATGAGATTCTCATTACCATATTCCTATGAGATTTCAGCCTACATTATAATATATTTACATGTAATCCTATTTGAGATCTCATGAGAATATGGTAACCAATAATTTCTCATGAGATCTCATTGAGATTCATAGATGAGAATATTCGATTTTTTTACCAAAACTTGTTACAGATCTTCATGGTTCAAGCCTAACACTAGAAGACCCATTTTTTTTTACATCTTTAATGGCCAAACGGGTTTTTCAACCCTTCAACTTTTTATACAGTTTCATGACTAAATTTTTTCATGAAATAAATTTTTTTCACTTATTTAGGTTATTATTAAACCTTAAAAGCTATGGGGTTCGCTGCTTGGAAATTTTTTTTTTGAATTTTTACTTAATTATTTTCATTTTTGATCATTATATCAAAATTTGAGTCCTCCCATAACAGTTAGTACCTTGTCTGAGAACCCTAATCAGTAATTCTTTTTAATCTTCTTTTTACTCAACATTTTTTTTGAAAATATTGATCAATCTTCGGTTTTTACAAATTGTCTTAAATCGTTTTTTTTTATTTTACCTTCTCCAAATGATACTTCATTCCCGATACCCAGAATTTCTTAATAATTTCAATTTAATAAGAATATAGAGGAAAAATTACGCTTATAAAAAATTTTAGATTTATTTTTTAAGTTTTAATAGAAGTTAAAACTTCAAGTTTTAAGTGTCCTTTGATCTAAAGCTTTTAATTTTTACAATCGAAACTGTTAAAATAAAACACTGGGTTCAAAAACCGGTTTGGCTTCAAAGTTCCATCATGATTAGTGATCAAATCGTAGAAGTGGTACCAACTTTCCGTCTACTTGGAGTCACAATTGATAAAAAACTACAATTTCTAGACCATGTGAGTAATCTACGTAAATTCGTAAATACAAGGTTGCTTTCAATCAAAAAACTTTTCTATCTGCCCTTTAAAGTTAAACTTCAGTTCTTTAAATCATTTATTCTACCGCACTTTGATTACTGTTCATCATTATTCTTATATTTTCCGAAACGCTCAATCCAAAAACTTACCAATTCGTATAACCAGTGCCTAATGCAACTATTTAACTTTAGACCAGTAATAAAATATTTATGTGACTTTAATAACTTGAAAAACACGTTGGAGAAGTACTATCGAATTTTCAACATAGATTCATGATGAAATTCTGCTTGTTTATATATTCTAAATAATCCGAATTCACCAAGTGAAATGAAGAATGGCTTTGTCAAAAGATCCGAAATTTACTCGAACTATAACCTTAGAGGTAATAACAAAAATCTTTCGCCGAATAAAGGAAAGTTCAATGACTATGGAGAACTAACATTTTTTTGGGCTTATGCAAAATTGATGAATGGCTTGATTAATGATGATATGAAACTTTTATAGTTAACTTTCAAAAATCGCTGAAAGGAAGGACTAAGCTCCATTCCAAGCAGCCAGGGGTCTTTCCCCAAACTATTTTTTAAATAAAATAAAATAAATACATAAATAAATTTCAAAAATCGATTAAAAAACAACAACCATTTACTTTTCCTAAAATTTATTGAACTTTTTGATAATTTTAATATAAATTATAATATTTGTTTCATAAAACTTAACGTTTTATTGTTAATTTTATATTTTTTTTTGTTTTTAACTTTAATAAATGGACTCGACCGGCTCCTTGAGTTTGACATTTGGTCTGTACGGTCGAATTGAAGAAAAAAAAAGTGTAATTTTTTTTTCGGAAAAAAATTTTTATCAATGACAAAATTCATATTTTTTGAAGAGGTTTCCTAATTTTAGATAAGCTAAGAAAAGATTCAAAAAAAGGACAAAAACGGCTCGAAAAAGCCCTCCGGATATTTGAGTATTAAAATTAACCTATAAAATTTAAGATGTGCAAAATGTAGGCAAAAATCAAATTAAATTGTTTTGAATCCAATAAAAAAAAAGCATTTCCATTTAGCTCCCTTAGAATTCAATTATTCAACAAATTCATAAATGTTATCTAATCAAATATAAAATAACTCAACGGACACAAATATTTAAAAGAATAAACTAAGCAATCAAGGGCTTTAAGGATTTTCTTTCTTTTTTTTTTCTAATACTAATCCATACTTATTACTTTATTTCAAAATAATAAACTTCAGCATTACGAATAAAACAATAACAAAACGAATTAAAATTCTTTTTTTTTATGAAACCTCCTTTTAAACCTTAAGCACATAATTGAATGCAAAAAATTAAAATATGTTAATTTCAAGCAAAAAGAAAAACAAAAAAAAAAATTTCAAATCGGCTAACAAACAAGAATTTAAAGTTGAATACAAATTTCTATGTAAGAAACTCATTTTTCAGTGTTATACGCTTTATTAATACGATTTTCTTTATTTCGCTTTATTTTCTCTTTTCTCCTCATAAAACAAAAAATATTACTCAATTTTTTTTACTTTTGATTTGAAAAACAAAAACTTATCTTATCAAAAAAAAAAAAAAAAACCTTAAAAATTTTACTAAACAAAAATTCTCTTTTTGTTTTTTTCATATTTTATTGTTGTCAAGTATGATATAAAAAAATAATGTCATCTACAGGTGTCCTACCATTTGTTCGTGGTATTGATTTTACTCGATACAATTTCGATGATGTTCACAAACATCCAAAATTATTTAGCGAATTACAGCGTTTACGTTGGATTCGTATGAATCATACTGGTATTACTCAACTACCCGATGATATGAAACACTTAGCTAAACTAGAACAACTACACTGTGTTCATAATAAATTAAATAGTTTGAATAAAGATATAGTCACGTTGAATTGTTTGAGAGTACTAAATTTACGCGATAATGAAATTCGCAGTGAAAATGTACCCAATGACTTGAATAAACTAGAAGATTTAACTGTACTTGATTTGAGTTTTAATGATTTAACCGAAGTACCACAAAATTTAGAAGAGGCCAAGACAATTTTAGTCTTAAATTTGGGCCATAATCGAATTACTTCGGTACCGAATTATTTATTTAAAAATCTAACTGATCTTGTTTTTTTAGACTTGAGTTCGAATAAGTTAGAATCTATTCCGCCTCAGCTAAGACGTCTAGTTCATTTAAAAACTCTTATTCTAAACGATAATCCATTACTCCATGCCCAACTTAGACAATTACCGTCTTTAAATTCATTAGAAACTTTACACTTAAAAAATACCCAACGTACTTTGACTAATATCCCACAAGGTCTTGATAATTTACCTAATTTAAAAGAGGTCGATCTCTCATCGAATGGGTTATCAATTATACCCGACACTATTTATAAAATAAAGACTCTACGTCGTCTTGATTTTAGTGATAATAATCTAACTGAAGTGTCGAATATGATTGGTGATCTCGACGAATTAGTCACTCTTAATTTATCTAGAAATAAGTTAATGTCTTTGCCGAGTGCAATTTGTAAATTAGCACGCTTGAAAAAGCTTTACGTAAATAGTAATTATTTAAATTTTGTCGGAATACCTGCTGGAATTGGAAAATTAGGCGAGTTGGAAATATTTAGTGTGTCGGATAATCGACTTGAAATGCTACCCGAAGGTCTTTGTCGATGTGGTAAATTGAAAAAATTATTTTTAAATAAAAATAAATTGTATACTCTGCCGGAATCGATACATTTCTTACAATTACAAGACTTGGATGTGAGTGATAATCCCGATTTTCAAATGCCATCGAAACCTATCGAAATGCAAAAAGTAATTGGTGCTGGTGCCATGTTTTACAATATTGATTTTTCTTTACAGAATCAATTAATGTTAGCTGGCGCATCGCCTCAGCAAATATCAGCCACTAGTCTCCTACCAACAAATAATCCAGTCAAAGATCCCATAGCTAGAAAAAAACGACTAAAACTTTTAAAACAAAATGTGAATGTAAATGAAAGTCATAAAGTTCTAAAGGGTATGCGAGAAGTAGCCGAATCGAAAAAAACCGAGAAAAAATCTTTGTTTAAAACCGACGAAATTAAGGGTAAACGATGGGATGAGCAATTGGAAAAGCCTAAATTGGATTATACGGAATTTTTCGAGGAGGATGCTGGTCACATACCAGGTATAGTATGCTATGAAATAGACAAATTTTTACCAAGTCCAGTTGAGACGAGTTTAAATGGTAAATTTTTCGAGGGAGATTGTTACATAATTTTAAAGACTTATTACGATGAGAGTAATAATTTAAATTGGCAAATATTTTATTGGATCGGTTCACAGTCAACATTAGACAAACAAGCTTGTGCAGCTATGCACGCAGTTAATTTGCGTAATTTACTAGGAGCTACTTGTCGAACACAACGAGAAGAACAGAATGAAGAGAGTGATGAATTTTTAGATTTATTCGGCAATGATTTATGCTATATTGAAGGCGCTAGGACAAGTAGTGGATTTTATACAGTCGAAGATGTCGAATATGTCACTCGTATGTATAAAGTCACTGGTACACAGAGAATTATTCTCGAGCCTGTACCAATACATTACGAATCATTAGATCCAAGACATGTTTTTTTATTAGATTATGGTATGACTATTTTTTTATGGAACGGTACTAAGTGTAATCCAATAACACGTTCAAAGGCTAGACTATTTGCTGAGAATATAAATAAATACGAGCGTAAATTTCAAGCTGAATTAATTCAGCAAAAGCAAGGCGATGAAGTTTTGCAGTTTTGGAAGATTTTAGAGGGTCCACCTGAACCGGAATTTTTAACTAAAGAATTTTCCGAATCGACAAACCCACCGGAAAATGATAAATTTCAACCTAAATTATATAAAGTAGGCATCGGAATGGGTTATTTAGAATTACCTCAAGTTCAAGCCAATACGGGAAAGTTAGTCCTAACTAAAGAATTATTAGACACTCGAGGTGTTTATATACTAGATTGCTTTAGTGATATCTTTGTTTGGATAGGAAGAAAATCGACTAGATTAGTACGTACAGCTGCATTGAAATTAAGTACTTCTTTAGAGGCTATGATAAATAGGCCATCGCATACAATGGTAACAAGTACTCTAGAGGGAACGGAGAATCAAATATTTAAGTCGAAATTCGAGGGTTGGGATGATTTGATACCGGTTGATTATACACGAACGGCTGATGCTGTCTTGAAAAAAAGTGAAAAATTTAAAAAAGTTGGTAGAGAACAACGAGAGAGTTCAATCGATTCGGTCTCATCGACCTCGACTATTTCAACAAATTATCTAACTGCACCTAATAGTAGTTTATTGAGATCACAAAGTGCAGCTCCCACTGGTTCTGCTCTACCTCCTATTCTTCAAAATCCATCTGATGCATTGAAAACAGATTTAGTTGCTTTATTCAAAGATCGTTATGTTCCATTACCCGATGAAGAAGCTCTCGGAATGATGGAAGAAATAAACGATTTCTTGGAATCGAAAGAATGTTTTGTCTATGAGAATAAGAAATTTGTTCATTTGCCAGAGAATGAAATAGGACAATTTTATTCGGAAGATTGTTATATATACATTTGCAAATATTGGAAGATTGAAGATGAAGAGGAAGAGGGAAAAGAAGACGATGAAAACGCGGAGGAGAATGTATCGGAGAGTTCGATCGAGTGTAAACTTTACTTTTGGCAAGGTCGAGATGCCAATAATGCCGGTTGGTTGGCATTTACATTCAATTTAAAAAATAAATTTAAAAATGTTGAAATAATTAAGCTTAACCAACAACAAGAAAGTCCACAATTTTTGGCGCATTTTAATCGAAAATTCGTAATACATAAAGGCAAGCGCAAAATGGTGTCTCAAAAAAAACAAGAAAAATTAACTTATGAGACTAAAATGTATCATTTGAGACGTAATCCCTACTCGGCTATTTGTACACGATGCATCCAATTGGACACAGCAACAGCATCGAATTTATGCTCTCAGTTTTGTTACATTGTTTGTGTGCCATTTGAAAATACAGATCAAAATGCGGCAACCAAGGGTATTGTTTATGTTTGGATAGGAAAAAATTCTAATCCAGATGAAGCTAAAATAGCTGAAGAAATTGCACAAGATATTTATGATGAAACGTATAGTATTCAAGTATTAAATGAGGGTGAAGAGCCAGAGACCTTTTTTTGGCATAGTCTCGAAGGAAAAAAACCTTACGATACTGTAAAATTAAATTTTGATTAATTTAAAAAAAATAATTTTTTTTATTTATTTATTTTATTTCAAGTCTGCTGAATATATTAAATATATGAGACTATTCAGGTGTTCTAATGATAGAGGCTATTTTGCTGTAACTGAAAAATGCATTGACTTTTGTCAGGTAAGCTTTTAGTTTATTTTAACTACGTAAGTCATTAGTTACAATTCCAGCCTTTCAAATTGGACAATAAACAGGAAATAAAAGCTTTAAGACTTAGGCGAATTTAGATTAACTAGTGAGAAAAAAAATCAAGAATTTTTGAAGCAAGGATTACTACATCAAAATTTTTTGTTACTCTCAAAAATTTATAAGTTGTATCATGCAATTCTAATGATAATATTTTTCCTTTCCAAAAAATTAAATGTTTAATTTTTTATTAATTTATTTGTTAAAAGGATGATTTAGCCGATGATGACGTAATGATTCTAGATAATGGCGAAAATGTTTATTTATGGATAGGCCCTTCAAGTTCCGAAATAGAAGTAAAACTAGCCTTCAAAAGTACTCAAGTGTACATTCAAAATTTGAAATTGAAACAACCCAAAAAACAGAGAAAATTACTACTAACAACAAAAGGCAAAGAACCATTAGCGTTTACAAAATGTTTTCACGCTTGGTCAAAGCACAAAAATTTACAAATCGGAAATTTAGAGAAAAAACTTATTTTAAAACAAAGGAATTTATAAAAAATTTAATTAATTTGTTAGTGATTTTATTTATTTTTTTAGAGTCGTATATAAATATAGAGTTTCGACCAATTTGTAGCATTTTGGAAAATTTTTTTTTTGTTTTAAATCGAAATACATTTAATTTTAAGGATATTTTATTTATTTTGTTAATTTAAATAAATTAGAAAAGAGTTTCTTATTTTTGTTAAAAAAAAATTTGATTCATTTACAATACTGATTTGCTTGTATGATTTCTCGTTAAAATCGTTTGAATTTACTATTTTAAATTTTTACAAAAATGTTCAAAATCTTGTAGAATCACACTCAGCAAATCAGTATTGTACTTGAAGAAAGTTTAGCTAAGAATTTTAAATTTTTTGGTGACTAAATTAAATTTTAAAAAAAGTATTATATCATAATTAATTATTATTGTAAATGTACATTTTCAATTGAATTTAATCAAATAAAAATAAACTTAAAAGATTTAGTTTTTATCTAATTTTATATATTTTATTATATTTGAAGAAATTAGAAGAAATATTTCAAGTTAAAAAATTTTTATTTTTTAAAATTAAATATTAATGAGAAACTACTTTGAAATTCGTTTGTTTAAATAGAAATTTTCAAAATTTGAAAAAAGTTTAAGGTGAAAAAAACAAAAATTATTGGTCATAGCTTTTTTTCGTTTTAATTAGTTTAAACACAATATTTTAGTTATGTTAATTTCCGTTTTTTATTAAAAATTGTAGTTAAAATTATTCTTATAACGCCAAAGGACGAAACAGTTTTTGGCGTTTATTGCTAAAAGGCAAAAAATGTGTTTAAACGGGAAGAAAAACGCGTTTTTTATTTCCCGGTATACGACTTCAAAAAAATGCATCAGTTGTTTTTCAAAAGGCTGTCATAAGCTGTGTGATATGAATTTTTTCATTTTATTGTTGGTACTTACCATAGATTTTGACGAGAAATTCAAAAATTTTATCAATTTTTGGATACCCCGAAAAATGGACAAGCGGTACGTTAAAGGTTAAAGATAAAAATATGTTGAAAATTATTTTGAGCCTGGAACACGATCAATTTTTTTAGAAAAAGAGACCGAATTTTACAGAAATTTTAAGAGTTTTTTTTAATAAAAAATTTGGAAACTTTTTTTTTTACCAAATTTTTCATAAATTGTTTATAATTTACCATAAGAACCGTTATTTTACCAAAAATTACGGCTTTTAGATTCGTATCATAGCAGCACTGTGATTATTTCTTAAATTTAAAAAATAATAGAACAATTTTTTTACACAATTTGTCTTAAATTTAAGAAAATTAGTTCAAAATAGCGGGTAGTTACTCGCATAATAAAAGCTTTGATTATTAAGTATTTTAACTATTTAAATTTTTTTATAGGTCTAAAATTGGCATTTTTTTAAATCAATTTCTAAGAGCGATATATTTTGTATACATATGTTTCTCTTATTCGAGTTTAATTTAAACTTAGTTTTAATTTATCCGACTTCAAACTTGATTCTGAGCCGAAGGCTTAGTATTTAGTTTTTTAGCTTTTTTATAAAATTTAAAATGTCCTTTTATTATATATGCATAATTATAAAGAGTAAGCCTTTAGTCTTGACTTGGACATATTTTAATTTTAAGATTTGGAAAAGGAAGCTTCATATGGGAAGAATTTATGTTTTTATAGTAATTTTTGTAAAGTTAAATATTTTAAACTAATAATTTCGGAATAACTAGGAAAGCCTGAATCTAAATAGAAAAATGAAACTAAATTAACAAAAAAATAAAATCACTTCTTTTTTTTTATAATTCTCTAATAAATACAGATAATTTTTAAAGATATTGAAAAAAAAGAATTATCTGCATTAACGTTAGTGATGGGAGTTTTTGTTAGTTTTTAGTTAGACTGAAATTAGCTAACTAATTTTAGTCTAACTAATTTTTAGTTAGCTAAAATTAGTCAACTAAACTAATTTAAGTATATCTTATAT
>NTPY01000566.1:488573-504278 GCA_002922825.1 Brachionus calyciflorus
TTTCCCCACTGAAACTTTTTCCCATTTATAATTTTGCCTTTAATTTAGGCGGAGTTGTTGAAAATTAAAAATTAAAAAATTTTATTGATTTATTAAATTTTTTATTTTAATTAAGGTTTTAAAAGTTCCATTCTTGTTAATTGTGTGCTTATTTAACTTGTCATATTGATAGATAATAAGGTTTTTTGGGGCAGGTCAAAATGAGACTACTACGTCACAAAACTTACATGAAAATTTTAACTTGTTAACAACAAGACTAGTAGTTTTAAATTTTATACATCACTAGTTACTTTGTAAAAATAATGACTAATACTATAATTACGTGATAACGGTTTTTTCTTTACCAAATTTTCCAGATTTACCAAATCTATTAAATAGTCACATTTGTTATTTTGCTTTAAAAAATTATTTTATTTTTCAAAAATTTCAGTTGGTTTGTCTTTTTCAATTTTTCAATGGGCCAAGTCTTGAAAAAAAATTTGACAGTAAAATACAAAGTTAGGAAAAGTTATTATTTTTACTAAGTAACTAGTGATGTCTAAAATTTAAAACTACTAGTCTTGTTGTTAACAAGTTAAAATTTTCATGTAAATTTTGTGGCGTATTAGTCTCATTTTTGACCTGCCCTGGTTTTTTTCAGGGTCTAGATATTCATCTTTGTCCATTGTATCTGAGATATATTAATTTTAATTGGGGGTTGATTTTTGTATATTTTTGCTAGTAACCAAAGTATTAATATATTAGCCCTAAAAAGGTCACTGATAAAGATAAAACTTCGATGATATTTGACAAATATATTTTTTTTTAATTCGCTAAATTAGTTTTAAATAATTTCGAAAGTGGGGAATTTTTTGAGAAGGAAAATTTATAAGGAGGATATTTTATCTAGAGGAAAATTGCTAAGTGGGGAAAATTATAAATGGGGAAAATTATTGTGGGGAAAGGTTTAGTTGGGAAAAGTAAAGTGGGGAAAACTATGTCGAATCAAAATTCTTACTCTATAAAAAGGTTTTCTAATTTTAGATAAGCTAGTAAAAGATTGGGTTCAAAGAAATTTTTTTTTCGACAAATAGAAAACTTTAAAGGAAAAAAACGAGTCGAAAAACAAATGCCCCCGTCGGGCCTTTGAGTGTTAATATAAAATTTCTGTCGAATTGATGAAAACTATTGCATTTTTATATGAAAATAATTTCCTTTAAAAAAACGAGAACTGAGTAAAATCAAAAACAGATTATTCAGACTCATTTTTGTAAATTTTTAAAAATTTATTATTTAAAGTATTTAAATTAGATTTAAAATTCGTTTCAATACAAAAAAAAAGATTGTGTGAATATAGAGAAAAAAAAAATTAAAAAAAAATAGAAAATTATCGAACAAAACTCTCGAAAAAAAAAAATGCTTATTAAAAGTTTTAACTTTTTTTTTTTATCCTTTCTCGCTATTTGTTCAGTATATCAAATCACTATTTAAATTTTTAAAAAAAGTTTACATTTTTTTTTTTTTGAAAAAAAAATATTCCATTTTGTTCCGAAATATATCTTAATCTTATGTGACAAAAAAAATAAAATAAACAAATGATATTTCATAATATTTGACAGGGTTTTTTCTTTTTGTTAACTGGTGGTTGCAATGCTGCGACTATCGCTTCGTCAAACACGTTCTTCAAACCTTTCTATAAAAGCAAAAAAATAAAATAAAAAATTTTCTATTTAATTTTAGTTTGACAATTTACCTGAGTTAAAGCCGAGCACTCGACATATTTAACTGCTTTAAGTTCTCTAGCCAATTTATCACCTTGATCCGACGTGATCGGTTTCAATTTATTCTTAGCTAATTTATCTATAGTAACAGATTCTTCTCTTAAATCGATTTGAGTACCGACTAGTAGAAATGGGGTATTTTGACAATGATGTAAAATTTCAGGCACCCATTTTTCTTTAACATTTTCATAAGACGACGGATTTACAACACTAAAACAAACTAAAAATACGTCTGTTTGTGGATAACTTAGAGGTCTTAGACGATCATAGTCTTCTTGACCGGCCGTGTCAAAGAGACCTAACGTATACGGCTCACCACCAATCATAACCGTTACGGCATAATTGTCAAAAACAGTTGGTACATACTCACTCGGAAATTTATTAGTCGTATACGAAATTAACAAACATGTTTTACCAACAGCACCATCGCCGACTACAACACACTTTATAGTTTGCATTGTGATAAAATTCTCGTATAAAAAATGTATTTAAATTAACAAAAAATTTTAAAAAAAAAAAAGGAATATCTATCAGGAGAAGAATAAAATTATTAATTTTTATAAAAAGGAGAGAGATAAATTCTAAGTAACCGTGAGTTCGTATGCGAAAATTTTCAAATATTATAATTTTTTTTTCAATTAATCATTTAAAGTTTTTTTTTTAAAAAGAGTTGAATTAATTTTTTTTTAAACAGGAAACATTTGACTTTGTTATGTGGAAAATTTGTTTTTAAATATAGAAAAAAAATTAAGAGAAAGCAATAAATGAAAAATGGTCACAAATTAGTTGAATTATTATAATAATGTATTTGTGGTTTAAAGAGAATATTAGAGAAAAAAATTAACTTTGTGATGTGTTGTTTTTTTATTAAACTGTACATATCATAAATAATAATAACAGGTTTTGTGAAAAAAAAAAACTTTATTTTTAAGTTTGAATATATACGCTTGGATAAAGCTTAATTTTGACAGCATAAATTAATAAAAAGTGTTTTAGCCGTCGACACAATTTTTGGCTTATATTTTATTCATCATTTATTAATTAAAAAGTTTTTAAACTTTTAAGTTTTTCAATTTTTTCAACTTTGAAATAGAATCTAAAATTTTTAAAATCAATTTTTTGAAATATAGAAACCTTTTTTTTTCTTTCTTAAATGTCAAAATTTTTTAATTGCGTTTATAATAGACTTTAATGTAAAATTTTGAAATATAGTTACGCAATTTATTTTAAAAAAATAAAACAGAAAAAAAAGTTGCCATATTTAGAAATTGCACTCTATTCAAAAAAGTCTCAAGAAACATTTATCAATTTTCGATTTGTATAAAATATTGAGGTTCATTGTTTCGATTATTTCTTGTGTCAATTGATTCCCAAAGTTCTATTGGTTTAAAAATCTTATTTTCTTGTATAAATTGCTTTTAAAAAAAGAGCACCCCTCCTTTTTTAAGATAAACAACGCATCAGGATGCGGTTTCCGAATTTCTCAATATTTTAAGCTTTTAAGATAGCATATGAAAGAGCGTCAAAAAAAGTGCGTAAGCGGTGCGCCGTTCTAAAAAATATAAAATTACCAAAAAAAATTCCTTTTGAAATTAGAGTAGTATCAGAGTTGGTCAAAAGTCGAAGTTAAGTAAATACTTTACTTAGATCAATTTTTAATAATAAAGTAAAGTGAGACTTGACTTTAAACATTTTATTTTCAAAGTCAAGTCGTTACATTTCTTTCAATTAAATACTGAAGTAAAGTAAAGTCAAAACCTGACTTTGGCTAAGAGAACTAAAGTAAAAATCCGACTTTGACTATATAAAAATATTTGTAAAAGACAAAGAAAGACTTGACTTTTCTACAAACTTTTTTAAAAAGTCAAATCAGACTTGACTTTTCCGAAATTTTTTCATCAAGTAAAAGTCTGACTTTAACTCCATGGTATTAGGTTTCTAAAGTATGACTTTGACTTTGAAAAAATAATTCGGAAAAGTCAAGTGTGATTTTGATAAAAAAATTTCTGGAAGTCAAAGTCAGACTTTTTACTTTCTAAAAATTATTTATGAAAGTAAAAGTTAAAATTTCACTTTTGTGACTTTTTGACTTTTTTTTTGACTTTTGGCCAACTCAGAGTCATATCTTAGTAGTTGGATGTATTCGATCGTTTGTTTTTCTTGTCTAGTTTTGTTTATCTTTGTCACAACTTAGTCAAAATATATTAATGACTTCGTTAAATAGCGAAAAATTCATGAAACTTGTAGCGTACAAGCTTAGCAAAGTATCAGAATGAATTTAGAAAATATAGCTAAATAAAATAGGAAATTTTGTGAATGCACTATATAAAACAAAAAAGAAATTTTTCAAAAACTAAATTTAAAACTATAATTTTTTCTTTTTCAAAAGTTGGATTTACAAAATTATTAAAGAAATAATAAGGTAAAATTTTTTTTCTCTGAAAAATTGTAATAATAAGTTTTAAAATTTAGCTTTTTAATAAATAACCATGATCTAAATTATATAAAAATTTATTTTCGATCAAATAATAATTCAAATTTGAGTCAAAATATATCAAATTTTAAGCAAAATTTTCGGCTGATAATAATAGACTAGTGCTTCGAGTCGTTGGATGTTGGCACTGGGATTTTGAATAAATTTGCGAACCTAGTTGGTTCAAAAGTCTGGGTTCAAGTCCCAACTCCTTCCATCATCGCCCAAATAAAATAAATTAGCAAAGCTTTTTCTTATCTTTTGCTTTCGTTGCTATCCAATTGTGGATGATATAGTTAAAAAAATTTATAAGTGAGAATTTAATTCGACATCTGAAATAAATTTACAACTTGTTTACTACTTTTCAGATTGTATTTTTAACGCTTATTCCATTTGTGTTCAGATTTCGATTTATCAGGACGTTTTATTTAATATTTTAGAATTAATAGGTCTTAGCTTTTAAAATTTTGAAAGAAAATTCACGATCATGTGGTCACATTTTTTACTGAAGATTTTTTTTAAAGTAAATTTTGTGATCAGGTGGTCCGACTTTTCGGCAGACCCATTATTTTAGCCTTCTGGTCAGACCATTTATTTTGATCCAATAATCAACGAATTGAAATTTCATAAATTATTACTTATATTCGCTTGGATTTTGATTAACATAGTTAAATTTTTGAAGTAATTAGAACAAAAATCTTTTTTACAATTTTAAAAAATTAAAATTCAGTCTCAAAAAGTTTTTGACTAAATTATTAATAATAAAAAATAAAATACCTGAATTAACTTTGAATAATTATATTTAATTATAAGGAAAAAACGCCCAATTTTTCGGTTAAAATTATATGTAACATTTTAAGACTTTTCCTTGAGCGACTTAAGAAGATTCAAAACATTGTCAATGGGATGTTTAAGAACGGCTTTATATATGTTTAAAACAGAATATTTTTAATAAAAAATCTCGTGTCATTTCAAAAAAAGTTAATTAGAATATTCAGTTTAATCAAATATTTTTTTTTCAAATAATTTGAAAAAAGAGTTTATTTTCTAACTAATTTAAATTTTTTTCAAATATTTTTTAATTTTATGATCCCTCTATTCGCGAATAATTTTTTATTTGCTTTAACCCGAGTCGGTAAGAGCATAAATGCACTGACTTACCTACGAATATTTTAATTAATAGATAATTATTAAAGAGTATAAAAAGTTTTAAAAAACAACAAAATTTAGAATTCGAATAAAATGGTTCAAACCCTCTCATAATATGATACCAGGGATTTTGACCTCGCTAGGATTCGAATTCACGTCTCACCATAACCATTTTAAAAATATTCTTTAAAATTTTATTAGAAATTAGAGCCTAGATTTATATTAATAATCAAATTTAGGTTTTTATAAAAAATCAAAAACAAATTTATTATTTTTTTCAATCGGTTTTGTTTTATTTTTATTAAGTCATTTTTTTTTCTAGTTAATCGATTTCAGCAAATTTTTTCACCTTAGAGCAACTATTAACTGTTACAGCTTAAATCTTAATAAACCAATATTGGAAAAGTCAAATTTACTTTACCATTCTTGAACCTCGAAGTCTCTTTTTGGATTATACCAAAAAATTTTGAGGTCTACTTCCCCAAACTATTTTTTAAATAACACTCCTTCAAATATAAATAAATAACATTGATTCGAATAAAAAAAAGTTATATTCTAAAAACTAAGTTATGGTTTTACAAAAATCTGGTACTCTCCCTCTTTATTTCCTGTTCTTAGGCGATGAAAATAAAGGAAGAGTCGAGGAGTAGTTCGGAAAGAGAAAAATAAGAGTATAAGAACATAATTCGTATAATTTATAGCTGTAATTTATATTTTGTTAATTTATATTAATTACTCAAGTGTAATGAGCCAATATGCAAAATATCTAAATTAGATATACAGTGGTTAATTACCCTTCTTTGAGATTTTACTTTGCTAAACTTTGCTATAAGGAGCTTTTTAAGGTTCGTTTGGGTCAATTTAGAACTTATCAGCTAAGCAAATAACAGAAGCATCAATAAAGTTATAATTTTTCAAAAGAAAATATATAAGCTTAAAAATACAGTTTCATTAATCGTTTATATCTCTTATCTAGTTATATCAAGCCTCGTTTATATCAATCAAGTTAAAAAACACAAATGGAAATCCATAATTTTACATTTTAATTTTCTTAAGTTTTAACAGGTTAAACTATTTCATGTTTCATTTATATAATGCGGTGACAAAAGCATAATTAAACGGAAACATGAACTCAATTATATCATATTTTCCTTTTTTTAATGACCCATAAAACAATACTGATGATTGGAATACAAGAAACGCAAACGCAAAGATTATAAACACCATGATTTGATACGAGCATTTTATCAAATTTTTCAGAAAATAAGGTAAATTAGCCATAATTTATATTTTTCATTTTGTTTGGCCTTAACCGAAATCTTTAAAAATTTAGGAATTATTTTTCTTCTGATTAAAAATTTCAACATAAACGAGTGGAAAGTTGTTGTATTTATTATCTCAGTGTGTGACGCAAAAGTGTAATAACGTTGGATTCAAAACCAGACTTCAGTCAGATATAAAATTTAAGCCTTGGCTGACATTCATTAAAGAATATTTTTGAAAAGAATTATTATCATTAAATTTAATAGACAAAAATTTCAATTTAACTTTTTATTGGAAAAGTTGCTCCAAAATAAACTTAAAAGAAATTTGATGCAAGAAAAATAAATTTGAAATCAATTTATTTTATCATTCTGTTCAAAGATATTAATTTTAATACTAAAGGATCAATTTTTTATTTTTCTTTAAAATTTTAATTTTGTTATAATTCAAATAAGAAAAATTCATTTCTTTATGAATTTAAACACCAAACACATTTTATTTTTTTTTCAAGCAAAATTCTTGAGCTAATATTTAAATGAAAAATAAAGCAGTATATTTAAAAAAAGGCTATAAAGGTAACTTTTTTAAGGATTAAAGTTAAGAAAAAATTTTCAATAAAGCTTTTCAATTTCAAAAGAAATTTGAACTAAATATTTTAAAACTTGAACCTATGTGAAAGTAAAAACAAAAATCGTTTCGTCAACAATTTTTAATACAAAAATATGTTCTAATTTTTTTTTAATTCTGGAAGTGAAATTAATTTAGGTACCGTTTTGAAATTAGACTCGCTAACAATAAATTATTTTTGGAACAAAAAAAGAAAGAATAAAAAATCACGTCCTTTTTGCCTTTTTATAGTTTACTAGTAGTGTCCCGTTGCTTCGCTGCCGTAATAAATGTCATGATAAAAAATCGTGTCCCTGAAATTGGTTACCTCTAAAAAAAATTAAAAAAATTCACATTTGATGTCTTCACCAAATTTCAAATTGGAAAGACTTTCGTTTATTATGGCTAATTATTATTGTCTAACCTTAATTACTTATTCATCAACTAATTTTACTAGAAATTTAATTAAAATTACTTTTTTTTTCTAAACAGTACTATTCGTTTTAAATTTACTTTTTCATGATAAAATTCCAAATTTCCTACTAAATATTCTTTACTTTTAAAGAAAATTCCTATAAAAGTTTTTAAAACGATTTTTTTGGTTACTTTAGCCATTTATTCGTTAAAAATTAAAAAAATGGATCCATTCAATATTCGGAATTAGATTAACTATTTTATTGTTGAAGATTAATTGGCCTTATTTTTTTCTAGAAGTTTTATCTAAAAAAGTAATTTAGGAATAAAAAAGTAATTTTATTTTCAACTAGTAATTTTAAAATAGTGGAAGCAAAATTTTTTTTGGTTAAGTAAAATTAGTTAACAATTAAGTAATTTTAGTTAATGTAAAAGTAGTAGTTTTTAAAAATTACTCAAAAATGGGCTGTAGAAAAAAAGGGGCTTTTAGTCTTTTGTCAGGAGATTTTTTTTTGTCAAGATAGTTTTTTGTTAAAAATAGAAAATTGGTCTTTTTGTCAACATAGTGTTTTTGTAAGAAATTAAAATTTTAGTTTTTTGTCAGTTTTAGTAAATTTTAATAAAAAATAAAGAAATGCGTTAATAATTAAGTGATAATGAATTGAAAGAATTAGTTTGATGAAAAGTTGATCAATAAACGACTAATGTTTAAATATTCTTCGAGACTAATTTGATTGTTTTCTAATCTAATAATATTTTCTGCAAGAACTTTGTTCTTAGCTTTTACTGTCTTACTCAACTCTGGTACTCTTGTTCCCGTCAATCTTTGATTATATGCCAGCACTGTATTACTATCTAAAAGCTTAAAGAACTTTACTAAATTATACACGCTTCATAGAGGATTGTATACTCGTCATTATCATCCATTTTCGCAGAACTATTTTAAAATAAACTAATGTTAACACAAAGTACAGTGGTTTTAATATAAATGTAACGTCAACCGTCAACCGTAACTTTTGACCGTAACCCTAACCCATGTTTATTTGACTTAATTTTCAATTTTAAGATGTTTGAGCTATGGTTACGGTTACGGTCCAAAGTTACGGTTGACGGTTGACGTTACATTTATATTACAACCACTGTATATAATTATTAATTCATTACTTAACATAACATCCTATTGACATAAATAAAAGTTAACATTGCAAAACTCCTGACAAAAAGTACGTGGTTGACAAAAGACTAATAGACCGAAAAAAAGTAGTTCATTTCTATTTTTCACAATTAATTTTTATTTTTGACAGTTAAATATTGACCAGAAAAATAGAATAATGTTTGACTTTGTCCTCTCTAATCATAAACTCTAAAAAAAGTAAAAAGACCACGATTTTTCATTCTTTCTTTTTTGGTAAATTTAAAAGTAAGAAAAACTAAATACAGTCAGATCTCTATTTTGTTATCTGCCTCGGTAACGTCAGAAAATTTAACGAATGTAGTTTCTTAAACCATTAACAAAATCAACGTTTACAAAATCGATGCCTGACTGTATATTAGAAGTCAAAATTTTGATTAAATTCATCTTGAATGATTTAATTTTAAATTTTTTACTTTTAAAATTAATATCAATAAATTTTTACATAATTTTTTGTTAAAGTACATGAAAAAAGAAGTCAATTTTCAGATAGAGCATTAAAAACTGAGTAAGATGGCGTAAAAAAAAGGGGAGTGCGTTGGAAAATAAATATAAAATGATCAAAAAAATTAATTTTAAAATTAGCTATTAGGGTGTCATTTTTAAGTTTTTTTGACGCTCTTTCAAATGCTATCTTAAAAGTTTGAAAATATTGAAAATTCCGGTAACCTCACCCGGCCTTCTTTTTTTACCTTTTAAATGAATTTTAAATTTTGAAATTAGAATTTTTTATTTCTGTATTGGTTTCTGAATTTTCTAGTAAATTTACTTTAGAAAAAAAACAATGAGGTCTGAGAAAAAAAGCAATTACTAATAATAAGATGTTACTTCTCTTTTTTAATCTAACTTTTACAATAAAGGAAGTAAAAAAATAATAATATTTTTATTTTAAATTTATTAATAAACTTAGTAATAATGAAATTAATTTTTTGTTGTACTTTATTTTAGTAAATATTTGAATAAAGTTTACCAATAAAATGATAAGTTTTAAAGAAAAATTAGGAACTTAAGTTATTCTCTAATTTTTTTTTGAAAATTTAAATCTTTTTCATTTGAAAAAAAAAATCAGGAAAGTTTATAAACCTGAAAAAAAAACAAATAAAAAAACTGGTTTTGAATCAGGTAATCATTAATAAATCTCGGCTTGATAAAGCTCGATCACAATGTTCCTAGTCATAAACACAAGCTTACAAGCAAGGCAATAAACAATAAAATTATAAACAAAATACATGGCACGACCTAAGTTCATATTAAATTTTAATCAGATATAAATAGGCGTGTTGGTTAGAGGTTGGGTTTTTTAAAATTTTATTTTTTGATTTTAAAATTTTATTTTTTTTGTTTGTAAAATTATCTGAGAATTATCACACATGTTTTTTTAAATTTTTCGTTTTTATAATCGAAACAAAAAGTTTAAATTTTTAATTTTTTGTTATAGTGATGAAGCAAATTATAAATTTTATAATCAACACAACTTTTTCATTCTAGAATGATATTATGATAATAGGTCTAAAAATAGACGTTACCAATTTTTTTTAAAATTAATAGTCAAAAATTTTAGGCGTAAAAACAAGTGACTCATTATTTATGTTTTTGTTTAATAATGCTTTTAAAAATCGTTTCCATTTAGAAAAAAAAACTTTATAATCGTCTAATTTCTTTAATCTTTTGCTCATAGGCTTTTGGTAACCATATATAGTTTTTTGGTGCAGTATTCGACACAGTTTTGTTTTCGAAAACTTAATAAATTTTTTAATATTTTTTTATTTTATTCGACATCGAAAAACATAAAATAAAAAATCTTAATAAATCCATGTGAAACAGCATATTTCTGAAACAAGTTGACAAGTTTTTTAGTAAAAATCTTAAGACGGTTTTAAACAAAAAAATATCTATTTAAGCATATGTTTAAGACAAACCTTCTTAAGCATGTTTTTTGAAAAATGTCTAAACCCTTTTTTGCTTAAGCAAAAACATCGTCTTAAGGCAGAATAAAGTTTTATTACTAATCCTATTTACAATTTAAATTAAAATTACTTTGCAAAAATTTTTTAAATTTCAAAATTTTTTTTTCAAATTAAATCAAATCATGAAATTTTTTCTTCTGCATTTGCCAAAAAATAAAATTGAAAATAGTAAATTGTAATAGTAATAAAACTTTGTTTTGCCCGTCTTAAGCATCTCTTAAGCATTGCTTTTGGACTGTTTAAAACCTCTTAAGATTCTCTTTAACAGACTGTCAACTTATTTCAGAAATTTACGGTAAAATTATATTTTTAAATTTAAAACTACACATTAAGAAGGTTTAAATGTCATTCTAATAGCTTTCTAAATTTAGTTTGTCAATTTTGTTTTTAAAACTAATAATATCCTTGGAATTTACAATATCTCTGGGTAAGAGGTTACAATATGTTGTCACATATTGACACAAATATTAAACTAAAAAACCTTTATGGATTAGATCGCCACGTAATCTTCTAGTTTCTAATGTTGTTAAGTTTAGTTCTTTTAATTTAAAGTTTTCAAGAAAAACGGAGCATTAAAGATAAGTTTAAATTTTTTATTTGCAGAAAATTTTTTTGAACATTTTTCAGTTGAGGAATAAAATTTAAAGATACAATGATTTTTATTCAAAAAAAAATCAATTAGATATGCTTACTTTTAGCAGAATTTGCGTCTTTTTGCAGCATATTTTTGTTCAATGCTCTTTAATTCTTTAAATGTTTGACAATTTCGTCTTTTTAGCATAGAATTTTTTAATAAGCTAAGAAAGGTTTTAGGATGAAAATAATTGAGAAAAACAAAACGAGGAAATCAGAGTAGGCCAAAGAGTGTATTCCTCTTAATTTTTTTTTTCAAGATTTTTATTTAGTGCAAATTGTATTGTTCAGTGATGATTTGTTATTTTCTAAATTAAAATTGAAAGCCTCTTAAGAATAAATAATAATTTTCAACTAAATAAAAGGAGATTCTCTTTCATAAAAATTAGCAATATTTTTTCATTTATTTGATAGTAATAACTAATTTGATTGAAAAAACATTTTTTGGCAAATATTTAAATAATAAAAATTATTTTTATAAATTTTTTTTTGATGCTAAAAATTATAAGGTTCAAAAATAATCTAAATCATAGAACAACAATCATTCAGTAAAAATTAAGTACCTGTACTCAATAAGAGTGTTTATTTTATTCATTCAATCTTGATTTCTTAAAAGCTATAGTTTTTAATAAATTACTTAATTAGTTTTTTTGATGTTTTTGTTGTATTTCTTAATTCGATATCCTTAAGGATTACTTTTTCTCAAATAATTCTTGTAAGTCTGTTAAGATAGAAAAAACGATTTTTTTATATTAATAGATCGAGATCAAATTTAAATCTTTCACTAACATCATTCTTTTGAGTACAAAGAAATTTCTAAGGGTTCCTAATTTGTAAGAAAATTTAAGGAAACACTTTTTTTTTTGGTAATCAAGCCTTTAGCATAAATCAAGATTAATCAAATGAAATGGATTCAATTAGTCTTGATCTAATTTTTTTTTTCCAAGTTTATTTTTAATGCAACACAATTGTTGCCTTCAAAATTAGAAATTTTTTTTTTTGTAAAAAAATTCATTAAAGCAGAATCTTAAAAAAATAATTTGCTTTTTCTCGACCGAAAGTTAACCCTTAATTAATGCTTTAAAATAATAATCTATAGGTCAAAATTCGTTTTTTGTTTTAATTTTGGTGTTAAATAAGTCTTTTATTTTTGAAGCTTAAGATGCCAATAGGTGGTGGCCGTTTTCTTTTAATTATAAATTCTTTTGTTCCAAGTCAATCTCAGTAGAAAATAGTCGATATAGAAAAAACTCTGAATAGAAAAGTATTTTTAATAAATTTCGAAAGTCGAAGATCAGTAGTTAATTGGAATCTTGTAAAGCAAAAATACAACTTTGTTTTTTACTCCCTATACTAAAAATAACAAAAATAATAAAACATTAATTTAAAAACCTTACAAATCAGGGGCTCTATAATTAATTTTTTTTTGTTTTGTTCACTTGATTTTTTTTCTCTTAAAACAACATCGACTAAAACTAAACATAAACATATTGCACAAAGCAAAAGATTTGTTTTATTTAGATTAAATCTTAAACTCTGATCAAAAAAGAGAGAGAGAGTAAATATTTTTGAAATATCATGTTTTGTTTTAGTTGTTGTTAAATTATAACTTAAAATGGCAAAATTTCTAATAAGATTTTTAGATCATTTGAATTAAAATTCGTAGTTTTTTTTCTCTTTTTTTTCATTCTCCCTCTACTAAAATAATAATAATAATAAACACAGGGTCACATTTATTATACATATTATGTAACCATTTTTACAATTGATTTTTAAACGTGATTACCATGGCTTTAAGTTAAGGCACAAAACAAAATTACGTAGTTATTATAACATAGTTATTTAAAAGTAATTCTAAGAGTTCTCTTTTTTTTCTGAGACAAGAAACTTGCTTTTTTACCTGCTTAAACAAATTATTTATTTATTTTATAAAAATTATTTTGATAAATACTCCAGAAAAAAAAAGTGAAATAAGATAAAAAATTAACTACTTGAAGTTATTCTTTTAATTTTTTTTTATTGAAATAACTTAGAGGGTAGTTATTACTTAGGTTTAGTTATTTTTTAATTGAAAAAATACTAAAATAAATACTAATTGTTAAATAAATTCAAGATAAATTTTGTGTAATACAATTTGGTTGGCATTTAGAGTCGTTTTAGAGTCTAAGGATTACGCATTCAAATCGCTGATTATTTTTGTTTTAATGTGCTTAAGCTCTTACGTACAAAATTTATTTTTATTATAAAATAAATAAACTTAAACCTAGGCTGATTCATATTTATTAAGAGCGTATTTTTTTTCGACGGGTAAAAGGTTTATTTTTATACAAAATTTGATATAAAAACTAAATTTTTTTTAAATGTTACCAGATAAATGCTAAGATTATAATCTGAATAATAATAATAATAATATCAGGTTTTTTCTGGGCGATTTTTCGCGGTCAAAAATAAATTTTCCACACAACTAAAGGATCTAGGCAATTAAATTGGTGTTTTTTATTTTTATTACACTTTATAAGTTTTATCTTTAAAAAAAAAAGGTAATTAAAGTCATTAAGTAAGATTTTCTTAGATTTTCAAAATTTCATAATTTAAATTATGATACAGCAAAATTTTGAAATTAGAAAAAAAATATTTCAAATTTTTACTTAAGCAAATTAGTGTAAAGTTAGGCCTAAAACAAATATCATTCGTATTCAAACGCCTTCATAACATGAATAAAGCAAAAAAAAATTTCAAATTTTAGTAAAAAAAGAGAAGTGTTTTTTTAAATCGCTTTAAAAATTAATAATACAGTCAGCTCAGCTTAATCCGAACTTTTCGGGACCGAAAAAAAAAACAGTTCGGATTAATTTTTCCGGATTTTCGATAATCCGGATTTAATTCAAAACAATAAAAAAGTTCGGATAAAAAAAATTTCATTTATTTTTTTTATTTTATTAATGTGTTTTCGCGGCAGTATTGTGAACTTAAACATTTCTCTTATCACAAAAATTTATTGGTTAAAAAAGGTTTGATTCCAAAATTATCTAACATAACAAAATTAAAATTAAACTACACATTATTAACAGAATTCTTATATTTTCAAAATAACAATGGAAATGTATTTGAACAGGAGTAGGGATTATGAAAATTTGTTCGATAAGCGAGTAGTTCGGATAAGCGTAGTTCGGTTTAAGGTGAGCTGACTGTAGTTTTTTTTAAACAACACCAACTTAAACAAATTTATTTTTGATTAGATCAAATTTAGAATGTTATCTTAAAGAGTAGTAAGATTTTAAATTTTTTTTTATAAATTTATTTTATGAAGATGATTTGAAAAATGCTTTTTAGCATCACGTGTTTATTGTTTCGAATATGCTTGAACCAATCGAGAGCAGGTCTCGAGCAAAAATCATTTGAAAAAAATATTATTAAAAATATTTTCAAGATTGAACATCGTCTTAAACATTGTTCTCGAACCGTTTCGAAACATCTGAGCTGTTCTTAAACATCGTCTTAAACAGACAGTTAGCTTATGTCAGAACTGTATGTTCAAGAAATTTCAAATTTGTTTGCAAATTTTTGAATAGTCTTTTTTTAATTAATTTTCATAATAAAATCAATATATTTCAAGGCGAAGAAAGTTTGATGTGATGAAGTAGCGCATTCCGAATGGGTACAAATTTGTTTATTTCTTACTTTAAGGCGAAAACAGATACGCTTTTACTTCACATAAGGAATAATTTACTTTTTTACCTAAAAAAATTTAATTTTATGAAAATTTTATTACTTTGCATTTTTTTCAATGTAACTAACTCTTGTTCAAATAATTTATTTAATGCATGGAAAGTGATGTCAGCAAAATTAATGCAAAATTTTTTTTTAATTAGTTTTTTTTAATTAGTTTTGAAATTTGAGCTCTAAAAGTTTCTTTTTAAAAGTACAAAAAAATTTTGAAAATATTGCTTGAGAGCTTTTTTTTATTTAATTTTAAACAAAAGATTTCAAAAAATCTCTAGTTTTAATTTGTTAACAACTTAACTAACAACTCAACCTTTTTTTGAAAAACTTTTTCTTTTAAATTGAGACAAATTCAAGAATTTCTATTCTAAAAACCAATCTTTGAATGCTATAAAAAGTTCATTTAGTCGATTCTAATTTTGTACAATTTATAATTGAAAACTTAAGATTAAAAGTTATTAATCTAATCTCACGTTTTTTCAAAATTACGTAAATATACAAAAAAAAGAGAATTTTTGTTTTTTT
>NTPY01000566.1:504381-518917 GCA_002922825.1 Brachionus calyciflorus
TCAAAATTACGTAAATATACAAAAAAAAAGAGAATTTTTTTTTTTATAAAATTTCCATTTTAGTGATTAATTGAAATTTTTGAAACCTTGAAAAAACCACGTGATGAATCAAAAAAAAAATATATTTTTTTTAAAATAAAAACCCTCTTGAACGAAAAACTATTTTTTTAGAATGATTTAGAGCGGATTTGTTTTCTCAAGATTTACCACTTTTAACATTAGAAGTGGAATTTAATGAATTAAAGATGTAAAAACAAAATTATACAATTTTAGAAAAACTATTTAAATTTTTTTCTTTTATATTTCCTAGGTTATTTCTTAAAAGAAATTTTAATCTTTTATAAAAATACCATTACGGGATTATAAAATATAACAAATATCGAGTCCATTTCAAGGAAATACTTTCAATTTTTAACTTAGTTTACATCTTAATTATTCAGTAGTATTTGTTTAGCAACGACAACAATAACAAAAAAAAAATGGTACGTTTTTATTTTCTATTTCTAAATATTTAAATCAAATAATAATTTAAAAAATTCAAAATCATAGCTGAATTTATATGGCATAAGCACACTTGATTCTACACCTGATATTGTTTTTTTTTTTTTAATTTTTTTCTATTGAATATGTTTATTTTTCTAACAAATCCATTAAAATCTTTTGCCATATATATGATTTTCCATTAGTAAAATTGGGCTGTTCATAGTTATTAAAAAAACGTGATAGTGAAAATGTAGATCAAAACTTGAATATTCATTAATAAGTTTAGGTAGCAACACTGCTAGCTAATTTAAACAATAACAACGGTCAATTGAAAATAGAAAAAAAAATATGTAGATTAGAATAAAATTAAGGGCGTACAATTAAGATTTTTATTTGAATTTGTAGTGAAATCTTTCACAATTTTGACCCAAATAAAAATTTAAAGTGAATTTGAATTTTTCATCCTTAAGATCTTAAATAATAACAATTGAACTCAATTTGAGGCGAATTTATTTTAATTTTAAGTATATAGTCCATCTCTATGATGTTCAATTTATTATTTATTTTTAAAGCCTTAGTTTAATTTTAAGGTATTTAAAGCAGCAGTCTCTAGAAGAATTTTATTTTTTTTTAAAATATCATTTTCAGAGTTTTTTTTTTCGAAATTTTTAAGCAAATAATCAAGAATAAATTTGATTTCAGAGCCTTTTTACTTGATTAAGTAAACTTAATTAGAAATTTAAATATTTAAGTAAACTTATACGTCTTTAGTTTTTTCTATTTTTACTCACTGTATAATTTGTTAGCCATTTTAAAAAAAAATCAAAAAGTAACCAGGCAAAAATTAGTTAAAAAGTGCCTAAATCTTTTCTTTTATATTAAACTAATAGAATTTCAGGTTTTTTTTATTGAAACTTTTAAGTTGAAAAATAAAAGCAATCTCGTGAAGTAAAATTTCAAGCCTAACCAATTTCTAAATAAGAAAATTAATTATTTAAAATGTTCTTATATTAGTAAAGCCTTAAGGTTAAATTTAATTGAATTGACAAATTTTAATTAAAATTTTTGAATTCATTGATTTAGGCTCAACTAAGCAACACCAGTTTCTCAACTAAGTTTTTTTTCTTTACCATTTTGCATTCTCAAAAAATAAAAAAATTTTAATATTGTTTTTTTGTCTCCAGGTTATTTTCATTGAAATAAAATTACGAAATAACTAAACTTTCATTTACGTCACCAACTATTAATTCAAAATATTTTTTCAAACATGTAAATTCATGATTTCGTTTTTAAGCAACAAAAATATAAACAGATCAAGTTTTTTTTTTATTGAAAAAAAAAAATACATCTTTAAAAAATTAAATTTTTTTTGGTAAAATTTGCTTTTGTCATATTGTATTCGCATGCTGTATTATTAGAACTTAGGTCAATAATATTTGATGTGACATCATTTATTGAAATTTCGTATTTAGTCCAGAATCAAACTCCGGCTCGAAAAATGGTTCATTATAAAATTTCATTTAAATTTTTCTAATTTATTTTGAACCACAAAAAGTTGGAAAATTTAAGTTATCAATTTATTAATTGAAATTATTATTTTTTTGAACCAAGGTTTGATACTGCAATAAATATTAAGGACCTAGAATTGATTGACTATTAATAAAAGTCAATTTTTACATGTTGAATAGTTCATGCGCTAAATCTAATTTTTAAACTCTGGTGCTGTATAATTCAGGGAATATGATATTCTGAGGGAAAAAAATAAACTATTTTCTTGTTGTTTTTGTACCGTTTTTAGGAGTTCGAACGTGAACGATTTATAGCCAAAAAAAAGACTAAAAAATACGGAATTATAACGTAAAGGTTCAAGAATTTTAATAGTGAAAAAAAACACCATGAAAATCGCGTTTTTTTTTTTGTTAATGATAAAAGATTCATGTTTAAACGCCATTTAAACAGTGTTTTTTGTCTGTTTTATTTCCCTCGTGATCTTTCATATGTTACAAAATTTCCTAGAATTTTTCGAAACAGATTTTAAACTTTTTTTAAGGGTAATTAATTTTTTAGTTTAAAAATTTCCAATTTCTGTTAAATTTTCTATGATTTTGGCTCTTTTGAGTTTAAAATTTAATTGAATTTTCTTTTTGATTTTTAGACTGTCCTAAACTAAAATCCTATATCTAGGATTAAAAGACTAGCTAAATAAATAACCATAATTAATATTAAACCGAAAATAAAAGTAAAAGGTAATATGTTTTTTTTATTTTATTTTCTTATTTTGTTTATGAATTATACAAAATAGACCTAAACTATTTGCGTTGTTACTCAATTTTCCCAATTATTTTTTTTTCCTATTTATCTTTACGTAAATTTTGTACTAAAAAATACTCCTCACACGAATTAAAAGTTAAGTCTTTGCTAAAAAAAAAAAAGAAATATGATCTATATTTTGAGAATACCTAAAATTATGTGGCCATATTGTTTCTAATATAGACGAAAATAGCCAAGTAAAAAGCTTTTTTTTTCATCATTAATCTTGGTATTTAAGTACAAATATAACAATGGATTAAGGTATATCAACATATATTTATAAATAAATACTTAATTAAAATAAACATGGATTGTTTAGATTTATCTATTAGTTAGTAAGTTAGTTAAGTCCGGATGAAAAATTTATTTTTTTTACTTTTCTTTTCTTAAATTTTTTTTTCTCGTTAAAGTATCGCTCAATTTTTTTTTCCGTATGCGAAAAGTTGGCTTTTTTTGCTTCGAATTTTTTCGCGCAAAACATCGTCTAAAAATAAATTTTGGATTAAAATAAAATTGATTGATACATAAAATTGTTTATTTCAAATATTGAAAGTAGAAATATAAAAATAGTTTGTTAAAAAAATTATTGTTGCCATTAATTAATTTTTTTTTTCAAGAAATTCCCAAGTAGAGATCGCTCGAAAGAAAATGACTCGCTTAATGTTTTAAAAAAAAAAAAAAAGAATTGAAATTCGTTTCTGCTTTGAAAATATCTCGTAAAGTTATTGGCAACTTGTGTTCGTAAATAATTTCAATGATTTATATTTTATTATTTTCATATCGAAAAAAAAATTTTTTTTTCTTCTTCTCTTGGAAAATATATGATAACAACTTATTTTTGTATTTCATCAATCTTATTTTTAAAATAATATTTTTCTATTTTTATCTATCATTTATTGATGATTTTTAAAAATATTTTAATCGTTTTCTTTATTTTTTAATTTTTCTGGTTGTTTAAAAAAAAAATTGTCGAAAAAAAAAAGTTTGCCAAATTGTTATCAGAAATAAATGAAGCATAAAACAAAAAATAAGAGAAAACTAATCTATTTATGTTGTCTATTATTAAAAGCTTCAAGTTTGATATCAATATTTATTTATTTTTTTTTAAGTTTAAGCGAGATAATCTCGAAAGTTGTAAAACAAAAATTATAAATTAAGCGCGTACATTGGAAAAGACTGGTTATTTGAGTTTCCAGTATTGTACGTAAGTCATAAAGCAATAAAATATAAATAAATCTTTTTGTTTAAGATAAAAATCATAAATTTTTACTATTAAATTTCTTGAATTCATTAGATGTATTTGAATACTTTGAATTTTCAACATTATATAATATAAATAAATTTTTTTTCCTTGTTTAAATGAATTTATTTATGTTAACTCGACCTCGAATTGCAAGCAATTTTTTTTTATTACTGAACTATTTTTTTTGGTTGCACTTTTAAATTTTTTTGTTGTTGAGATAATTTAAAATCTTCTTTTTAAAATTAAAATACTTGAAATTTAAAAACTAAAAGCTAATGATTTAAAAGCAAAAAAAAAATCGTTATTGTCATTGTTAGTAGTACTAGTACTAGTAGTAGTAATAGTTTTTGATCAAGTAAACAAGCTGAAAAAAAAAATTAGTTGATTTGAGAAAAAAAAAAAGCAAAAAACGTAATTAAATTTTTTTCTTATTTTTAAAAGTTTGTCAAAAAAATTATACTAGTTTCATTTTCCAAAAAATTTTTATTTTAAATGCGTAATTTAGTTAGAATTTTACGTATAATCAAAACATCAACAACAATAACAACAGAAAACATTATTAATATTTCTATTTTCTAGGAATTAGATCAAATCACATTTTTGATCCAATCTTTTGGCAACAACAAAAATTTTCGATCAATTGAAATTTAAGAATTTTATTTTAATTTTAAGAAAAATACTAATGAAGTTTATATATACCAATGGAGTGTTTTTTACTTTTTTTATTTATTCAATCATTTCTTAGGTGAAAAACAAAAAGTTAAAAAACTTCTTTTTCTTTTTATTCAAGAGAGTATGACACTTAATTAAAATTAACAAAAAAAAATTGCATTGGTAATTCCCGAATTTTGATATTAAATAAATCGATATTTCTTAGTTTTGTAGTTTAAATTTCTTCTATTTCGGATTTATCATGAAATCTAATACTTTCCGAATAAAATCTTTAGAGAAAAAAGAAAATATATATATATATTGAAAGTTTTACACTTGATCTTTAAGGAAAGAAGAAAAAAAAAGCAACTTGCTAGTCTCAGATCATCTTACTCTTTAATTCAGCACCAAAATGCGTTCATTGATTAAAATTTACGCCAAGATTTCAATTAAAACGCTTTCTCAAATTAATGTAGAACAATTTATTTTGTATTTTTTTTTCACTTCACGGCTTAAGGTAATATCAGTCTTTTTAAGAAAAAAAAATTATTTTTCTTTTCTTATTTTTTTAAGTAGTTTAATTGCATGGTTACAACAAAACTGATTGAGATCTAAATATTTTTAAAACTATTCCTATTTTATTTTTTAAATTTCAAAAAAAAAAAAATTTCATTAAACGAAAGGTCTTAAATAAAAAAATTTTAGTTTCAATTTTAGGCATTAAATTTTATAAAATTTCTTATTGATAGCTTGGTTCATTATTGCAAGGTTTTTTTTTTAAATTAATATTAGAATTAATTTCAGATTCAGAATATTTTTCGGAGAACTCGTTATATGTGTTGTATGCTCAAATAATCATTATTATTTTTTAAATTTTACAATGAAGACCACTTGCCGGTAAATTATGATTCACGAGCAATGTTAAATAAACATTTTAAATAAATACAATTAGTTTTTATATTTTCATTATAAATTTCAACAAAAGGGAAACAAGTAGAATCTAGTTTAAAAGTCTTTTTGTTAGGATTTTAAGTAAGTCAAATGAGTTAGAAAGATTCTACTCAAAATGAACATCATACATACAAATTCATTTCTTTTTAGAAAGAATTTGGCTCTTGCAAAGTTTATTTTAATTTAAATTTTAATAAATTTTATAATAAAACTAATTGTGAAAAATTCTTAAAAAAATGTTAAAAATTTTGCTTTATATTAAAATAGGAGTTAAACTTAATTGTAATAATTTGAATCTGAATAATTTAATCACTTAAAGTTATTTAAAATAGCCAAAGATTTAACTTCAAGTTTACGTATTCTAAAAGGAGAAATAACTTGCTTTAAAATATCCTTTTGTTCTTTTGTTAAGAAATCACATAAATTTTAATTAAAAAATTATTTAAAAATATCATAGAAAATTCAATAGGTATCAATATTATATAATCATTTAATTTCATAACTAGTTTTTATTTTAAATAATTTTTAATTCAATATCAATTGTATCAATTTCACTTTACTTTTTTTTTTTTAAATTACTTTTAATAACTTTTTAAACTTAATTATTGTGACTACTTATTTAATACTACTTACAATTAATTCACCTTGTAACTTGAAGTGACTGTATATATTCAAATATTAGAAACTTTATAAGAAAAAAAAAGTTTTATGCAGAATATTAAGCAGATGGTTTGGGCGCATACTCAATCAATACTTGGTGTCGAAAGGAAAAAAAAATATTTTTTTTTTCGAAAATCGTTCGATAATTTCTTTATTTTTTTTTAAAGTGAATTAACCTAATTTCTAACCAGATGTTTCAATTGAAACGAAGCAAAAAAATTAATTTTGTTACTTTAAGCGAGGTTAAAAGTTAAATAGATAAGATAGCTCAACAACAACAACAACAAAAAATTAAAAATCGACTCATTTTCAAAATAATAAAAAGAGAAGAATTTTTTTTTCATTTATATTTAATTTGTTTTGGGCTTAATAATGACGAAATTTTGTTATTTGTATGTATTTTTTATTTAGAAAAAACAAAAAATTAGATAAATTATCATATATTTTTTTTTATTAATGAAAATTTTCTACGTGATATTTTCAGGTATTTTGTTTATAAACAAAAAAAATTTTTTTTTTGTTTGAAATCGATCCAATAAATTATAATAATAAAAAAAAGAATTTTAAAAGTCATTTTTAATTATGATTTTCTTATTATTCCGAATCCCTAAAGGCTAAAAATTCATACGGATCGGTTCATCTCGAACGGATCGTATTGCCTAAAGAAATTAAATTTTATTGAAATATCATGCGTGTTTAAAATTTTAGGTGTTAATATAATAACAACTACTACCAACAAAAAAAACAAGGGGGAACACAAAAATTAATTATTTATTTTTTATATATATATATATTCTCAATTTCAAATTAACTACAGGTTATTATTATAATAATAATAATTATTATTATTTGATTGCGAGGAGCGAGCAAATATAAGAAAATAAAATTATTTTAATTTATGCTTGAAAACTATATAAACTAAGTTAGAAATTTGAGAGAAAGAGTATAAAAAAACAAAATTAAATATTCTTGGCTTCAAAACAAAATCATAATTATTATTTTTTTTTTGTTAGTTATTTATTTTGGACCATTTCCAAAAAAGATATGAAAAATAAAAAAAAAATAAAATTTTATTTTTTTATTTTTTTATATTAATTCAAAACTAACACACGTTAAATACATTGTTGTTAGTAATTGCAATAGAGATTAATTTTTTTTCATTATTAAAAAAAATTAATTTCGTAATTTTTTCCAATTTAGATAACAAAAAAAAAGTTAAAAAATTAAATGTAAATTTTATTTAAAAAAAAAAAATTATATAAACAAAATGAATTTAGTAATGTCACAAGCCAATAAAAATCTTAAAATTGATAGTGAACACTTATCAACATCGTCGTCGTCATCGTCATCGACCGAATCAGCTTATCAAGAGAACTATTACTCCGAAGAGGAAGAGAATTATGTCGAGTCTGAAATAGAGACAGACGATGATGAATGTAAGACACAATGCGATTTAGATCTAATCAATTTTTCATCATATATAAATAGAAATTTAACTGAAAAACAAATGCGCGATCTATTCTATAAAGATTACTCGATTGGTAAAGAGATAGGAAAGGGCGGATTCGGTACTATATTTTCAGGTATTAAAAATTCTACTAATCAACTAGTAGCTTTGAAAGTAATTCGTAAAACAAATGTGACTCAATGGTACAATTTAGACATTAGTGATGATTTTATATACGAAATGGACGAGCGTCAAGACGTTCTAGTCACTCGTCGTATACCATTAGAAATAGCACTTATGATACGTGTGCGTAATGTTAAAAATTGTATTAAAATTCTCGATTATCTAGAGCAAAAAAATTGTTTCATAATCGTTATGGAACGATATGAATACTCGAAAGACCTATTTGATTATATAACAGAAATGTCTTATAAATCGACAACAAATGGCTTAGGCGAAAATTTAGCTAAAGAATATTTTAAACAAATAGTCGAGACTGTACTAGCAATAAAAAACTTGGGAGTTTTACATAGAGATATAAAAGATGAAAATATTTTAATAGACTTGAAGACTAATCAAGTTAAATTAATCGATTTTGGCGCAGGTACATTTACCAATACGCAAAAATCGAGTAAATACACAGAGTTTTACGGCACTCGTGTATACTCTCCACCTGAATGGCTAGTTAATAAATCATATCACGGCGATAGAGCTGCCGTTTGGTCATTAGGAGTCTTATTATTTAACATGATATACGGCGATATACCATGGGAAGAAGACGATGATATTCTAAATTGTCGACTAACTACTAAAAAAAATTTATTCACTCACGATACGAATCGAAGTGAATTAGGCCTATTCAATTTTAACAAAGATGTTGACAATTTAATTCAATCATGTCTTAAAATAAACGAAAATGAAAGAATTAAACTCGAAGATATTTTAAATCATAAATGGTTCAATTAATCCAAAAGATCCCTTTAACCAAATCCAATAAAAAATACAAAAAAATTATACCATAAACACATCCCTTTAATTTATTTTTTTACCTAAATTTAGTGTTCTTTTCATGTGTTAATGTTGTACTTTTTGTTGTTTCGAATCCTTAATTTATTACCAAGAATCTTCTTCATTTATGTTGATGTTGCTGTAAAAAGAAAAAAACAGTAATGAAATATGCAATCAAAAAAAAAATAACAAATAAAAAATTTGATTAAGATGGCCTAATATATTTTAAAAAAAAAAGCGGGTTTTTTGTTATGTTATGTCTAAATCTCTGTGCATTTTGTAAATAAACAACACTTTGTGGTGTACAAAAAAGGACAGGGGTTTATGTTGTGGAAGCAATGTGTATGATTTGGTTTGTTTTTTTTAGTTTACTACGCAATTTTAGTTCGTTTTTCTTCTTAGAATTAAAAGTGATTCAAAATGTTTAATCAAAATAAAAAAATGAACGTGAACGGATGTGATGCCGACCAAGACGTGTGTGCTGAGATCAAGGATAATTTAAAACTGAATAATGTAATATAAATGATATGTGATCTTTAAGTAAAGCGTCTTGGTCGACAATGGGACTAACTAATCCAATGATCGTTTGCTTAATGTTTAATTTTTTTTTTTTTGTAAATTATTTATTTAAAATTTGTGAACTAAGAAGTAAAAAAAAAAGAAGAAATTTTTAAAAATTTTTATTTTTGAAAAAAAAAAGTGATGTAAGACGATGCCGACCACATTTATATTTTATTTAATAAAAAAAAGCATATATTTATTGATTTTATAAATTAAAAAAAAATTTATTTATTATTTTGTTTAAAAAATTAAAAAAAAAATATGATGATGATGATGATGATGATTTATATTCTGTAAATAAATTCTATTTTTATTAACTAATTTATTACTTAAAAAAAAGCAAAAAGTTTAAAGTTTTTTTTTTGTTCTTATTTATTTTATTTTGTTTCCTTTTTTTTAATTTAAATTTTCAAATTTATTTTTAGTTTTCAAAAAAAATAAATATTTAAAAAAAAAAAGTTGTCTTAATTTTTTGGTTTCGTCCAGGTATCTTAGTCCAAAAGCCATTCAAAACAAAAAAAAAGGAGTCTCAAATATTTAAATTAGGTGATCTTAAGCAGATGCTTAATCAAAAGCATATTTTACTCTTTATTACAAGAAGTCATTCAAAATTAATTCAAAAATGTTTAACTTTGTTTATTTATTCGGCTAAAATCAAAACATTTTCGTAAAAAAAAACAAAATTTCCATGACTACAAATTTCAAGTGCCAAAGGAGAATGTATTTATTTGAAGACAAATCGGAAGCTATCTTGTTTTTAAGCTTAATCAAAAAATATAAATTTTAATTGAGCTTTTATTAATAGCAAATTTCAAAGAGTAAATAAGTAAAATAATCATTTAAATGCATTTTAAAAATTCATATATTTTCAAGTATTAAGGAAATCAAAGTTTTTTGATATGAGTCAATTTTTTTTTTGTTTGAAGGCACTTAAATTCTTTTTAATAAGTTTTGACCGAGAGTATTATATTCAAACTTTTAAATGTAATTATCAAAGCGATTTGCATGGACTTTAGAACAAACAATAGAGAAATTTGCTTTTGGCAAAACGTGATTTAGAAATCTAGAGATAAGGAAAAAATTAATCTACAAATTTTAAATTTTATAGATCACGTTTTACTATCTTAAATTTTTCTTTCATTAATAAAAAAATGAAAACAAAAACTTTTTTTTTGACGCTTATGGTCATGAAACAATTAGTGTGACTTAGTCAAGTCTAGACATTGCTCAATAAAAAAGACTATCTCCCTCTCTCTCTTATCGTACATTTGTAAATAATAAAAATTTACTCAAACAATTTTATTTGAAGCAAGTAAGATATCTTTTAAAATAATGGTATTAATATAATGGTAACATTAACTAAAAAATCAAAGAAAAAAAACAATTACAACTAAGCAAAAGGCTAAAATAAATAAACTTGAAGAATTTTAATGGAATAAATTAAATTAAATTTAAAATTTTCTTAAAAGAAAAATGACACATTTCTTAAAGAGAACTAAGTATAAATAAACAAAAAAAAATACACATATATTTAGATTTACCTCAAACTGCATTTTATGTGATTGCTCTTTAAAATAACAAAATCTGTTTTAAAAAAATAAAAGTGTCTTGTTATTTTAGAGAAAAAAAAAATATCATTAATGATTCCGAGCAAACAAAAAATCCGAAAAAAGAAAACTTTTAAAAAAAAAATATATCATACTATTTGCTATTCATGACGAAATAAAACAACTCGACTATAGCTATAAAAGTTGAATTGAGTAAAAACAAAATATATGGATCATTTCGAAAAGACCCGTTTGCATCTCAATCAAATAATGAAATCCTACTTTACATTTAATTAAAAATCTACCTAAATGTTTGTTCAAAATATAACTCTCTTTTTTTATCGGTCAATTTTTTACTTCATGAACTAGGAGATTATAATAAGCTTTAAATATATTTACTCATAATTAAAGTATATTTAACATATGTCCTACATAAGATGAAAATTTTTACTCATTAGTCCTTTTTTTATCGGTCAAATTTTACTTATATTTATCTTATAAAATTTGAGCTTAAAAGATATTAAAGCACACACACTTAAAAAAACAATATAAATTTAAAACCTTTTTAAACTTAAATCTTAGCTTTAAAAAGTTAAAAGGGTCTAGTCGAATTAGCTTTTATATGATTGTAAATTATACGGGTCTCAGCTGTTGTGTGACCAGCGGTTATGTGACAAGCGGTTATAAAACCAAAAAATTTTTAATGATTAAAAATTTTTTGGTTTTAATAAAGTGACTAGGCAAGAAATTTATGTGACCAAGGGTTTTAAAAGATATTTTCATATTTTTTCAAAAAGTAAATTTTCCTTAATTGAGAAAAAGTTAATTTTTTCCTAAGTAATAATTTCCCAGTAATTTTTCTGATAAATAATAAATTACTAATAATAGAAAAAATTTTTTTTTAAAAACAAATTTTTAAGCATAAAATTTTGTCACCATTATGCTTCGATTATGTATAAAAATCGATTATATCGATTCGATTTTAGATAAAAAATGAAATAAACACACAACAACAGCTGAATTGAGACCATAATACAATGGCTTTGAAATATCAGATTCGGACTCAATAAATAGCTTAATTATATCGATTCGATTTTAGATAAAATCGATTTTTATACATAATCGAAGCATAATGGTGACAAAATTTTATTCTTAAAAATTTGTGCTTAAAAAAGAATTTTTTTTCGATTATTAGTTTTTTCGTAAAAATTTACTGGGAAATTATTACTTAATTGAAAAATTTACCCTGTTCTAACTATTGGGGAAAAAACCCGCTATTGATCAAACGAATAAAAGAAATACCCTAATAACAAGATAAATCTGGTGTCAAATAAATTATTAAAAAATTATTTAGCTGTAATGTACCACTTAAATTAACAGCCAATGCGCTTCATTAAAAAATTTAAACTAAAAATTCTAAATCAAATATAAAATCTAGCTAAACTGATTTACACTGATATCTAAAATCACTGAAATCTAATATAACTCTAGATAACATTAAAAAATTAAAATCTTATGTTGCATTCGCAAAACAGTCTTAATTGATCTAACAACAGTCGATTAGGGTTGCGTATCGAATAGTGCCTTATAGATATCGTTCGAAAAATTTTAATTCGATAAGTAAAAGAATATATAGGAATATTTGTTTTTTGTTCGAAAAAGTTTCGGATTTTGACGATAATTTTCGTATAAAAAATAATTATCGAACGAATTAAACGATTATATTTATCACGTAAAAATTATCATATTAGTTTTTTCGAATAAAATTTTCGGATATTTAATTCGAAGAATATATCGATTGTGAGTTGTTGCAACAATTCCTGATGCTGTCTTTACCTTTTTGACTTACGTTTTTTAAAGTGAAAGAAAAGGAACACGGGAAAAAACAACAATAATATAAAATAACTTTTCGACTACAAAAACGACTAAACATCAAGCTAAAGAGGGAAAGAAAACTGAAAAGATTAGACCAACTGTTTAAAATGGACAAGAATAAACATGTCAAATAAAAAAAAAATTCAACCGTATTCAGTATCCTTCTAAAGCTACTTATGTCTGAATTCAAAGATGATGAAAAACAATTTGGATTCAAGACAAAATCCTCATGCGAACATGCTGTGTTTTGTGTAAAACAAGCCATGAAAATTTCAAAAGCTAAGAACTAACGACTCGCCATAGACGTATGCGTATGTTCCATATACGCATCAAAGGCATTTGATAAAATTCTCCGTCCATTGCTATGGCAACAATTGATAAAGAATAAAATATCCTCAAGTGTCACTTTAGCTTTTATAAATTACTATTAAGATTCAATGTTACTTGTATCAAACAAAGATTATTCAAGTATATTTAAAACTACAATTGGAGTGAGACTAGGTGGCTTTGCCTCTCCCAAATTTTTCTCTCTGTACTTAAATCCCTTAATTGAAAAAATTGCTGATTACAAAAATGGTATCAAAATTGGTAATATGAAACTAGATATACTAGTATACGCAGATGACATTCTACTACTGAGTGAAACAAAACATAGACTAAAATAACAATTAAGATTAGTAGAAGATTTTGGGAAAATTTTAAAATTAAATATAATCCGAAAAAGACAAACTATTTAATTTTAAATGAGAATTGCAAACGAAACGTAGACTTAATGAAAGAAGACATTTTGCAAAACGACCTGGTTTTATGTGGTACAGTCACACAGAAAGTCGACACCATGCGATATCTAGGCACAGAACAAGACGCACTAGACAAAGTTGACAGACATATAAATAAACTCAAACAAAAACTATTGCGGCACTTGCTAAACTTAACTCTATCGGAATAAACTCAATGTTCCTATGTCCATTCATGAAGGCACAATTGTTCAAAATCTTTTTAAGACCAGTTCTTTATTATGGGCTTGAGAACATATACATCAATAAGACGACTATGAACCAATTAAAACGGCTTGATGGTAACGCACTTAAAAGAATTTTTGATTTACATAAACGTTGTAAAACCACAAACCTTCAAATAGCTTTAAATATACCATCTTGCGTGGACACAATCAAAAAGATTAAGATAGACTTATTAGCCAGGCTCTTAGAAAATGAATATACCAAGAAAATTATTCAAGAAACAATACTAGTAGCCATAGAAAAAGACCTTGTTACAGAAGTTATAAAAATATTAGAAGAGGAAAATGAGTCTCTAATCAATGAACAAAAAAATATAACGCTACTAGAAATGTTCTTGAAGTTAAATGGGAATCAAAGAAAAGTGAAAGTGTAAAATCAAGAGACGTGAAAAATGTACTGCATGCCAAAAATAGAGAAGCAATACCAAATAAACTATTTGACCTTCTAAGATTCGATAGCCCGCAAAAAAATTGTAAAAATTGTAATTATTAGTTGTATGTATCTTTTATTAGAAAGCATTTTGTACTCAATAATCAAAAAGTTTAATTCGTATTCAATTTCTTTTTTTTTACTTTTTTTTTGTTTTAAATTTTATTCTTTTTTTTTAATCTTATTTTTGACCGGCTAGCGGTCTTTACTCGAATAAATAAATAAATAAATAAAAATTTAATCTTTAATTAGTTTTTTATTGATTATATCGATTAAATTCTCAATTCACTTTCTCTCTGTAAAAAATTTCTTAAGGTAACAATGTCAATATTAATTATTAATATTGACA
>NTPY01000566.1:519065-548228 GCA_002922825.1 Brachionus calyciflorus
GAACCTAATCAACAGTATCAAACAACGTTTAGATTATTTTTACGTTTTTCCGATCGCTTTAAAAATAGCATTTTTTGGGGCATTTATTCTTAAGATTTTTGATTTGTATTGCATGCATTTGTTTGCAAGGTAATACGGTAGTTTTTTATCGATTATATCGATAAAATTCTCAGTTCACTTTCTCTCTGTAAAAAATTTCTTAAGGTAACAATGTCAATATTAATTATTAATATTGACATTTTTATGACAAAGATTCGATTCGTGCATTCGTTTAATTTGGTCTTAAAAGTCCTGCTAATTCCTTTTTTTCTCCTTAAATCTAACCGGATTCCTTTTATTTTAGATAAAAACGAATCAATTTTTCATGCAATTTTTGGACGTTTCTTTCCCACAATTTTTTGAATTTAATTTTAAGATTATTTTTATCCTCTATTTTTTTAGACTGCCTGTTAGGTCAGTAATTTCATCTATTTTTATTGACAAAATTGATTTAATCTTTCTTGTTGAAAAACATTATGCAAATTTATTTTAATTTTTGTAAATTGAGCTAGCTCTTTTAAATCTTTCAAATTTGCAATTTTCAGACTACACTGTGTTCCCAAATTACATGTACAATTCAACTTGTTACTAGTATATCTCCTTAAAAGATAAAAGAGTCATTTTCTATAATTGGAAGCACTTGTTTGTGTTTGGGTTATATCTGCAAAGGGAAGACAATTTTTTAGTGTGAAAATTGTGTTATGATTTTATTGTCAGTATTCATATCTCCTAATATAATATTATTTTTCTCTAGAATTATTTAAAATCGTCCGTAAATTTTCAATCTCTTGATCAAAATCTATTTTTAAAATCATATCATATTTAAAAAGGTGATACTACTCCTTACTTCCCTTTTTCAGAATTCCCTTTTTTCAAATTGAACTCTTTAGAAAATTTTGAAGTTTAAGTCTCACTAAATCAAGACTTAAAATAAAAAAAAATCATCATCTAATTAAAATAGATCTTTCTCTCTTTTTAGGCAGATAAAAATCTAATCATTAGGAAATTTTATAATCTTAGTCACACTTACAACTGATTAAAAACTTAAATCCTTTTTGAGTTTTTATTTAAAGGCTGGTGACAAAACTTAAATAGATTCTTTATTTTTGAGCCTACTAAGTCACAAAATTTACGTGAAAATTTTAGCTTGTTAAAAACAAGACTAGTAGTTTTAAATTTTACACTTCACTATTTACTTGGTAAAAATAAAGACTATTCCTGAATTTCTACTTTTCTGTCAAATTTTTTTTCAAGATTTGAACGAAAGAAAAATTGAAAAATACAAACCAACTGAAATCATTGAAAAATAACATCATTTTTTAAGCAAAGGAACAAATCTAAAAGATTTGGTAAATCTGGCAAATTTGGTAAAGACAAAACCGTTATCACGTAATTATAAGAATAGTCTTTATTTTTTCAAAGTAAATAGTGAAGTGTAAAATTTAAAACTACTAGTCTTGTTTTTAACAAGCTAAAATTTTCACGTAAATTTTGTGACTTAGTAGGCTCATTTTTGACCTGCCCCGACAGTACTATTAATTGAGTACTCCTAACTCTTTTTCACTCAAGAAATCTCGAAACCAAGAAAATATCTTTTTTTTTTTAAATTAATGCTACACTCTTTCCGTACACTCTTACGGTACAATCTTTAGATGAAGGGAAAGTAATATACTTATCGAATTATCCGTCACTGTTTTTACACCAATGCAGATATTTAAATTAATCATTTAAAAGAAAGAGAATTGGTTCATAATGCTTCTTTGCTTTAAATTAAGCTAAAAATTAAAAGCTTAAACTAGTAAGATGGAAAAAATTTAAGCTTGATAAGAAGATTTAATGAGTCAGGTATCCATTTATTCTTCACAATTAATTTAAATAACGGTGAATTCTAACTTCTATTTATGTATAAAGGATCTGTAAATCTGATCAATTCTGAGAAAAACATTTAAAATATTTTGTGAAATTTTTCTATAAAAATTTAGATTAAAACATATCCGTGGGAACCATAACATTAAGTGCTGAGTACTGAATCACTAAATTTACATGGAAAAAAATGAACACATGATATTGAATTTTAACTTTTTATAGTAAGTTTTATAAATCGAAGTGTTTTTTTTACATGAACCCGAAATTTGGTTTATGAACATGTTCGTAAAGTTCTATGATTTGCTGTGGACTGTATATGCAGCTAAGGGTAGTTGTATCTTATACGTTCTTTAGTATAAAATATTCTAAATGAACAAAAAAAACGTGATGTATTTTAAAATTTAATAAGATCAAGCTAAATAAACAAAAATAAATTATTTTTTGAAAATTTTATTCATTTAATTAAAAAGGTTTTTTTTTCATAAATAATATTTTTTAGTATATATAATGGGTTCATATATTTATATATATTTATTTAATTTACAAGTTGTAATATGAATATAAATATTTATAGGATAAATAATAAAAATAAAAGGATTTAATGTGAGCAAATAAAGATAAAAATAAAAGAGGAGATTTTCATCATAGTTAAAAATAAAAATAAAGGCGTTGTTTTTTTGGTGATTAATACTTATTTATTTAATTTGGAAAAGAAGTAAATGAAAAAAAAGCGAAAAAAAAAAATTTCTAAAATGCATACACACACAAATCTTACACAATTTGTTTAAATATATTGCTTTGATTACAAAAGAGAAAAAAAAAATAAATGCTAAATAAATTTACAAATACGGTATTAAGGTGACGGAGTGACAGAAGTGGTGCAAGAAATAATAATTAACCTCTTTTGTTTTATTGTCGTTCCGCCTGACCTCAATAATATTACACAATAACAAAAAAAAAACTTCCTTGATTATCTATGCTTTGGCGAGAAGGGAGAAAAATTCCGAAAATTCTCTTTGAAAATTTTTGCTCTAAACTTTTCCAAAATATATTTTTAAAAAATAAAAATAAAAAGGAACCTATAAAAAAATAAAATGTTAAACAAAATAAAATAAAAGAATATCCAAATTTATAAAATGTCCAACAACAAAAAAAAAATTATGGGCATCAATATTTTAATAATTTTTTTTGTTTCTCGTTGTTGTATTGTATAAGATCATTACGAATAAATTTGCACCATCTTTTTCTTTTAACCATCTTTAAGGAACTTATGGTGGAGCAAGATTCCCATCATTTAAACGCAGAAAAAAAAGAAAGAAAAAAAACAACAAATTGAACAGAAAATGATCAGGTCAAAATTTACATGCATCAGATTTTTTTTTTTGCTTAAAAAGGCTTTATAAAAAAAATTACTAAAAACAAATAAATAATTGATTTTTAAAAATATATATGTATGTATATTAATAATTATCAGTCGAAATCAATTATTTGTGGTACTAAATTGACGAGGGCATTTTTATATAACTTGTGGTATTTTTAGCATTTAACACGAATTCAACCATTTGTGCTCAAGCACATTTTCTAGTTTTATTCTTTCTTTAGTATTGGGTGTTAAACACAATTTTATTAGGTCATTTACATCATTAAAATTTGTGTTTATTGATTGAGATTGTTTGGTTTTAATGCAGTGATGATAACTGTTGAATTTAGAATATTTTTTCAAATCATATTTGCTAAAGTCTAATTTACAATTTAAAATTTCTTCGTCATTTTCGAATGGTATATTGCCATAGATCATATTATACAATAAGACTCCTAAGGACCACATTGTTGCCTCATCGCCCTTATATGAATGTTTATCTATCCATTCTGGCGGAGAGTATACACGCGTTCCTTAAAATTAAAAATGTTTATTTACTTTTATGAATAATTTATATTTTGTTTTGTTGAAAAAAAAATAAGCAACGTCATTAAGGTGGTAATTAAATGAAAATAAACATGATTCTCATTTTAAAATAATTTGAAGTAAAACATTAATCATTTTTTATTTAATGTTTCTTATTTTGTTCAACAGACTGAAATATGAATGACATAAGATTTGTTTTAGTTACTTCGGAATCTTTTTTTGTTGAATTTCATAAAATCATTTTTTCAGCTTACGTCAGTAAATTTAAAAATTTATAAAATTCACAATTTTTCTTTATATATTTTAAATTATTAATCAACCGTTAAATACAATAGCTTATCTGGAAAAATGATAAAATTAAAAAGATCCTTATCTCGATACTTTTTTACTCCAATAAACTAAGTTTAAATTCAAACAGATAACAACGTTTGTTTATAAAGTAAACAACAATTTGTAGAAAAATAAATTTAAAAAATTTTTAATTCTATAACTTAAAAATTTGATTTTTCATATTTAAAAAAAATTTTTCTCAAAATGTCAATTCAACTAGGCCAAGGACTGACTACCAGATCGCACATAGAGATAAGCCCCGAAAGATATCAAAACAGGTCGCTTAATACTGCAGCCTCTTAATACAACTACTAAAACTTGAACAAAAAAAAATTAATTCTTTAAATTTCTAACACTCAAATTATCTTTAAACAAGCAATTTTTTCAAAATTAAAAATTTCAAATGCTGATCTGTCAGAATCTTAAAAGATTTTAAGTCTTTACTAATAATTTGAAATGATGCGTATTTGTATCCAAAGATAATTTTCGAAGAAAAAGAATTAAAAAATATATAAAAAATTCTCTAGATTGACATTGCTTTTTTTGAGGGTATTTAACTAAATAAAATTCCTACCTTGAAAATCGTTTAATTCATTTTCAGTATAATGTGTACCAGCACCAAAATCAATAATTTTAATTTCGAATGTATTCAAATCGACGAGTATATTCTCGTCTTTGATATCACGGTGTAAAACACCATTACTTTTCATTTCTAAAACAGTATTGACTATTTTTTTAAAGAATATCTTAGCTAATTGTTGATTCAATGGGCCACGATTGTCTATAAAATCCCATAGATCCATACAATTGGACGGACGCTCCATTATAATCATAAAACGATCGTGTCTTTCTAGAAAATCATAAATCTTTATACAACCTTTACAATTTAGGACTTTATACATTAAGTCTATTTCCATTGGAATACATCTGTTTTGGCTCTTAAAAATAAAAAAAAATTTTAAAAAATTCGAAAAAAAAAAAATTTTTTTTTTAAAATTACATCTAAAGCCCATGAGTTAATTTTATCTTTTTTAATAATTTTAATTGCAATTGGCATATTATCTGTTTTTCTGGTTCCTTGATAAACATCACCGAAACCACCGGAACGTATTTTTTGCTGTACTTTATACAATGAATGACATTTTAAACTAGTTATTGTTGAATATGTGTGATTTTGTTCTGGTTGGTAATGATGATGATGATGATGAGTACTTAAGTGTATAAATTCATCATTTAAATCATTAATATTATTCGACGATGAACTTTGAATGGAACTAGCCGAGCTACTATTGCTACTTAAACTTGAACTACTTAAACATCTTGTCTCGCTATTTTCCGAGTCCGAATCCGATATTTCAAAACTATCGTATTCTGGTCTCAATTCAACTGATTGTTGTGTATTTAATTTCATTTTTTTTTGTATTTTTTTGTTAAGTTAAAAAAATTTTATTTCATCAAAAAAAATCGAATTAATGTTTTTTTTTTTAACTTAATCTAAATAATTATATAATATTTTTTTTAATAAAAAAAAAAAGTAAAAAACTTTTAAAAAAATATATAGGTAGTCTATAGAATCCTAAAAATAGTTTTAAACATTTAAAGTCGATTCTGATGACGTTCTTATTTTATCGAACACTTTAAAAAAGGATTATTATTTTTCAAAAACAGTTTTTTTGTTTTTGAATTAGAGAAGGACGGAAATTGGTTAGAGGGCTAAATAAACAAAACAAAACAAAAAAAAAGTAATCGATTTAATTTTTAATTTGACATTTGAAAAAAAATGAAATTAAAAAAAAAAAAAGGGGGAGGGGGTGCAAGTGACATTTTTCGAAATTTTTCGTTTTTTAACTTAACCTCATTTTTGATGATATACAGATAAAATTAATACTTTAAGAAGCTATTTATAAAAGGTGTTAATTATTTGATTTTTATCGTATTTAAGGGGTAAATATACAATAAACGTCAATAGCTTCGTTTCTTGTTGTTGTTTTTTTTTTTTACTTGAGATGAGCCAAAAAAATATTTTACTATCATTAGGACTTATTCAAGCATTTAATTTTGTAATTGCTTATGACCATTCGCGACAAAATTTCACCACAAAAAGTATGCGAAACTAATAATATTTTTTTTTAAACAAAAAAAAAATTTTGTTATTGTTTAATTTAGAGTAAATTTAATTAAAATTTTCTCAAACTAAACATAAGGATCAGATATAGACTTTGTAATTAGAATTTCAACAAAATTTTTTTTTAACACAAAACATATTTTCAACAAAAAATAAATAAAATGATAATCACTTGAAATTATCATAAAACAGAAATTAATAACACAATGTTTTCTTCCAAAAAGCGCTCCTAGAACTATCTATCTCTTGCTTTTTATATTGCCCAAAAATGATATTAAATGACACACTTTTTTTTCAAAAATCTTTCGACTCAAACTAACTCAAAGGCTTAAATTCCTTATAAATAAAAATGACTAAGGTATTTTTTTTACAATAAATATCATGTTATAGTACGATATTTTTAGTTTTCTATTTGCTTATAATTTGCTTAGTCATGAACTAAATTTTTGAGAAAAAAAAATATTTAAAAAAAAAATTCTAATCTGTTCAAACTAGATAAAAGATAAAAACTTTTAATTCATGCCTGAGGATTTTTTGACCAACTTGAAAATCGATTAAAGATAAAAAAGTCGAATTCAAAGACAGTTAGACTATTGAATAATCTAAATAAGTATGTGACGTTAATGAGTTCTTTCTCTCTCTCTCTCTCTGATTTCAATCGAAATTTGAGCAATCAAAAATACCAACTAAAACTAAACAACAAAAAATAAAGCAAAGAGCTTTTGAAAAATCGTTAACTTCTAATTGTAATTTTTTTTTCTATTTTTGCTAAGAAGTATCTAACTGTTTCTTAATGAATTTCCAAACCACATGTGCTTAATATTTTCGGTACTATCTCCTAGTAAATTAAGAATTGTTTTGTTTATCTTAAAGTCGGTATCCAAAACCAAACTTGGTTTACTTAAAAACAAAACAACAACAAAAAAAACTCAATTAAATTAATTACAAACACATTTCTTAACTTATAAAAATATATATACACATAAAAAGCTTATTTTTTAAAGTTAAACTTAGACTAGAGATTTAGATTTGAAATTTTTTTTATTTTAAATATTTTTTAAATGATTCAATTAGCTAAAAATATTCTTTTAATTAGTATTTTTTTCTTTTCTTTCTTTTGTATAGTTTACTTATTTTCCTTTTTTGTTGTTATTATTTTTGCAGTAACTATTTTGTTTTGACTTTATATATATATTTGATTTGCGATCGAGTTTCCTCGATTTGGCACATTTAGTAACACACACACACACATACAGTTTACTACTTACAGACTCATTTTAAATTAAATTAAAAAAACACTTGAAATTTCGGAGAAATAGTGTTTCTTTTTTAGTTGTTGTTGTTTTTTTGGACCTAAATGGTTCATTTGGTTCAAATAAAAATTTTAAAAAAAAAAATTTTTTTTACTTACTCCTACTTAATTTTAAACAGGAAAAAATAGCTATTTTTTTTTTATTTTTTATTTTGTGAACAATTTGTCAGAAAAAAGACTGAATTGAAATGAATTTATAATATCCTTAGTAACAGATTTTTTCTTTTTTAATTTTTCTAGATGTCCTTAAATAGGTTCATTTTATAATTACTACTCGTGGGCTTTTTTTTATTGTGTATTTTTGAAATATTCAAATGAAGAGGAAAGAAAGGATATTGAGGAATAAAAAAAATATATAATTCTTTGATCGATTCTGATCTTGGCCAAAAAAAACTAACTTAGCTTAGCTTTTTAATTTAAGTTTTGTTGCTTTTTTTATGTACAGGAAGCTTGTCTAAAAAGAAATAAAAAAAAAGAAGAAGCATATTTTATACGCTTCTCTTACCTCATTCAATCGAAAGAAATTTAAAGTCATAACCAATAAAATTTCAAGACTTAGTAGAATAGCTTGTTTGTAATTTTTAGTTGTTGTTATTGTTTATCGAAGGACTTCAAAAAAGTTGTTAGAGATTTTTACAAGTGTGCATTCAAGTCATTTTAAAAATTCAATTTTAAACAAGCAAGAATTTATTTGTTAAAATGAGAAAATATTTTGCAATTGTAAAATTTGATTGATTTAACCCGAGTGACAACCTTTGACTTAAAAAAAAATTATATTTATATTCTGAGTCCAGTTTGACCTTACCAAAGTAAAAATCTCTTAAAATTTATGGCTATACTTTTCGAAAAAACCTCTTTTCTAACACGTTAAATGTCTGCGTGTAAGACTTTTGAAAAAAAAAAAACAAAATTTTTTTTTCAAACAACAACTGAAACACGCTTACCATCAATACTTAAATAATAAAAAAAAAAGAAAACAAAAAGCTTTACTACTTTCTTAATTTACTTCGAATATAAAAAAAAAAAACATTTTTTTATTTAGTCTTATTGGTAATTTTGGTCGAATTGCAAATGTAAATTTTTAACTTGTTTGAAAATATAGAAAAAAAAAACGAAGAAGAAGAAAAGAAATAATAAATGTATTTACAGTATCTAGAATAGTTAGCGTACCGGTTTAAGCGCGCGTTTTGATTGCTGCTTGTTTTTTCTTTTTCTCTCTCTCTCTCTCTTCTTTTTTTCTATCACAAAATAAAAGAAAAACAATGCAACAAAAACAATGGTGAAAATTTGTTAAAAAATTAAAAAGAATTAAAATAAAAGTAAAATAAAAAATTTAAATTATAATCGCTCCAATTGTATGTGAATAGAAGTATTAGGTCTCGATATTAAGAAAAAAACAATTCTCAATCAGATACTCATAACTCATAAATTAAAAAAAAAGTACATATATTCTTTTGGTCCTTATGTACTTGTTTCTTTTTTTTCGTATGTTGTAAGTATTGTTGTTGTTTTTATTGTTGTCCAAATTTTATTCCTTAGAGGAAAATACCGTGTTTAAAAAAAAATTTAAAATTTCAAATAAGTTCACCTTTTTTATGTTTAAAGAAAAACAACTCGTAAATAGAGGTGTTTAAAAAAAGTTTGAAAATTTTCAATTTAAATACAAAAGCTAACACGCCCACGGCTAACGAATTAACTCTTGAAAACATGACTCTTCTTTATTTAAATTTAAAATGGCATTTCTCTACAATTCCAATTTAAAAAGATTTTCTGTTGAAATCTGATACCAGCTTAAATAATAAATGAATTGATTCTTCTAAAATAAAAAGCTAGTCTAATTATTGAGCACAGTATGATGATTCAATAACATCTTGAGATGAATATTTATTCAGTCATGATTGAAGCAAGTTGTATTTTATACTCATGAAAAAGAAAAATTTTTGATTAGCTATGCTTTCTCTTCTTGTACCTCATCAATTTATACTTTTATCTCTCAAGTATAAATATTCACCTTTAAAATCATGTATGAAATAGTTTATGATTCAACAAAGAATTTCATTCATTCAAAAAAAAATCATACATCTAAGGTGCATATTTAGCTCTTAAAAAATAACACACACACACACACATACCAAATTGGATATTATTTCAAAATTTCCAAAAGAAAAAAAAAACAAAATTTCTTAATTACGCAATTTTCAAATTAAATTTAATTGCGAATTCAAAAAAAAATTATAATTTAAAAATTAAATTTTTTTTTTTTTCAAGGATCCTTAAAACATCAGATTTAATAGATTGATTCTTAGACTTAAAGATAAAAAAAATGTGTATATAAAAAATGCTTGAAAATCCTGGTAGAGTCTAATGTTCAAAAATAAAATTTTAAAATAAAATGCTACATTTTATCTTATTTTTAAAAAGAATTAATTTGAAAAATAAAAATTTTAAAAAAAGTTAGAATAACTTTTTTTGTTGTTGTTGTAGTTGTTCTTGCTTTAATTGAAGACCTTAGAAGCAAAAAGAAAAAACGTGAGCTCAAATGTGAATTTATAAATAAATAAGTAAGCATTGAGTCTAGCTAATACACAAGTCTTGCTAAAATAGTAAACAAGACCTAGAGAGGAATGGCCAATTTTGTGATAAGATTGCGTTTATTACGTAACTGATTTTTTAAAAATAAAAGATTACACCCATCGTTACTTTTTTTTTTCTTTATTTGTTTCGAAGCATAAACAAGAAGACAATTTGAAATATGTTCAAATAAATTGCTTACGTATGCTTAAAAGTCTAGAAAACCTGTTCAGATTTCTATTACAGAATAAAAAACACAACAAAGCTAATATTAGAAAAATTGACGAAAAAAAAAAGTTTGAAAATTAAATTTATTTTTTCGCTTCAAGTTAAAAAATGGAAAATTACGTAATTTGAAAAAAAAACTTAAAATATCCACAAAAATAAATTCTCAGCCAAAGACTATTTCTTTTGTTTTGATAAGAATTCGATAGTAGAAAATTTTTGTTAAGGAAAAAGAAAATTTTTTCTAAATAAATAATATCGACGTTTTTTTGTCATTACCTCCTTTTAAATACAAAACTTCTTATCTTAGGTTTTTTTCTTTTGTTTCTTATTAAAAGCTTTAAATGAACGATCGTACGATTTTCTAGCGAAAATCGTAAAATCATAAAGTATCATAAAATAAATATCAACTTGAAAAAAAAGAAAAAAATGAAATAAAAAATTTTCAAAATTAATTTAAGAGTTAAAATAGGAAGAGAACGCCAACATAATGTGCGAGAAAAGCCGAAAAATTAAAACTGTTGCAAATATCTATCGTTGAAAAAAAAAAACAACAACAAAATTTAAATAAAAATAAAACATCATTGAGCGTCTAGTTTTATTAAAGCTTTTGAAAAGTGATAAATTAAGATTTCAAATTTTTATAGTGTCTTTTTCAAGAGAGAGTTTAAAGAACTTTAAACATGAATACCTAGAGAAAAAAAAAACAATAATAAAATTAAACAAAAATAAAAATAAGAGAAGGTAAATTTTGATTCTGGCAGTTTTTAAATTTTAATTATTCTAACAAAAATAAAATCCTCTAGAGCAAGTCTACTTGCGACAAAAAAAATAATTTAATTGTTTCATTGAAAAGAATGAATATTTATTACCTCATCGTCTATCGAGATCCTTGATCTCTCTTCTTCAAGAAAAAAACAGGTATTTATAAAATGAATAGAAATATTTCCAGAATTGTGAATAATTGTCTTGAAAACAAACAACATTCTTCTTTACCAATTTGTCTCTAAGGCCCTCAAAGTTGATTAACTTGGTTGTTAACATGTTTGTAAACAAGTAAAAGTTTCGCGAAATTTAATTTGTTTTAAATATGATTTATTTTTAATATGTTATTTTTTTTTCATTTAATTAAACTTTTCGCGTTAGATCTACTCAGATTACCTAATTTTACATAATGAAAGGAGTGGTAGATAGACACTCAAATTTCGTGATTTAAAAAAGCTCATATTTTGACTACAGTAATTCATTTTTTTCCCTTATTCATAGGTTATGATTATAATTATTTGTGTTCTCTTAAAATGTTAAATTCACTTCTTGGAGAAAAAAAAATTTTTAACTCGAATTTTGCGCATTTTGTTTAACTATTTCGTTATGATTAAATAAAAAAATTTTCTTTTTCATAAATTTGCGCTAAAGAACGATCGGTTGCAAATTTCAAATGTACTTGCAAGGATCTTAGATATTTTAATATTTGAATTGTAAAATGGGTCAACAATTGAAAAAAAAATCTTGTAAAATCTATGCTATTCCATGCATATTTACCAAAAAATTTTTTTTTTCAATTTTCCATTTCAAATATTAGATAACGCACCGATTTTTTTAAGTGCTTTTTGTTTTCGAGTTACCTTTTTTCAATTTTATACTCAGTAAACTCAAATAAACATACCTGAAAGAATCTTTAAGACAGGAACCGCTTGTTTCGACGACCTTTTCTAACTTATATAAGATGTTAGTTTTTGAAAAAATTTCAAGAATTCATATAAGCACACAGGTGCTGTTTTTAACAATTGGTGGCTTTGACTTAAGGGTCCTCAGAATCAATTGAAAAAAAATTCGACTTACACAATCGATAGTAAAATTACTTTTTTAGAGACGCTTGTATGTAAATTGGCTTTATAGTTTACTAATTCAAGGAAACTCGTATTAAAAAGGAGGAAATTATTGACAACAAGAATTAAACCTGCAAAATAAAAATTCAACCATTAAAATCAAAAACAGTAAATGTGACAATAAATTTTTAGATTTTGTTCTAAAGCGAATTATTAAATAGTAAATTTGCTTTTATTTTTTTTTGGAAGGCTTCTAATTGTCTTGGGACCTTTTAAATAAGGATTCTTTGCATTCTATGTAGTTAAAGAAAAAACACAAAAAAAAGTAAATTTTTCTCCTAAGAAAAAACAATTTCATTCTAAAGTGTACTCAGATATTTGTACTCAATGTTCACTTTTTTAAAATTCTAAATGATACAAATTTTTATATTTTTTAAATTAAGGCGGCTAAATATTGACGCGAACTACTTTTATTTTCTTTAGTTTTTTTTGAATCAAAATTGATTGTAGATTGTTTTCTTATACTCGCCTCACCTATTAAAAAAACAACAAATTCTTTAAATAATTAAAAATTCCACTATTTTAAAAAGCAAATAAATAAATAAATTAATTAATAATTTTTTATTTTATAATTGAAAAAAAAAAAAAATTATTTTAAAAATTTAAACGAATTAGGTAACATGCCAAATGAGATATCTCTAGACAAAAAATTGAGATTTTATAAAACTCAATTTAACAAGTTTTTTAAAAAGAGATTCTTAAAAAAAAAAATTTATTTTTAAAATTCCAAAAGAATTCTATCGAATATTTTCAATGAATTTTACATTTAGTAAAAACAGGTAAATTTACATTGATAAGAAATTAGAATTTCATTGTTGTTGTCGATGATGAAAACAGTTTATATTTTGAAATTATGATTTCATATTGTCTCTCATAAATCGAATTCAAATTAAAATAGGGTTTTTTTTTAATTTATTTTTTATCCTCATTTCATGATAAATTTTCAACTTTAAAAATAAAAATATAAAAGACCAATTTATTTGTTTTTTTTTTCTCTGAGTTTTAGTACCAAGTCTCCCGAAACTAGTATGAACTTTATTAACAGTATATTTAAATTTAAATGATATTTATGGTTTTAAAAATAAATCAATATTAATTAGTATATATATTTTAAAAGCTTCGCATTCCTTAGAAGAAAATAGAAAAATAGATAATGCTTATTGTAGATAGGTTCTTAGTTCTCGTTTATTTTTATTTTTTTTGATTAAAAATTTTTGATAAGCGATTAAGCCTTAAATTAATAAGGCCTGCACAAACAAACAACAAGGAATCAAAACGAAAAGTGATGTACAACTAGGCCCCTAAATTGATCGATAAAATATTAATTTATTTCTAATTATTATTTAATCATTTGTTAATAATTCTAAAATATTGTCCTGAAATTCCAAGTAAGCTAAGCTAATTTACTTGATACGCTCGAACAATACTTTACTGAATTATAGCTTTTTTAAGAATTCTACATAATATGAAAAATTTTTCCATCTCAAAATTAATCTAATTTTAAATACTAAAAAGATCGAATAGTGACATTAGAAGTCACGTAATTTTACAATAAATCAAATTAATTTGATAACTCGGTAGATTGTTTAGGGATCTACCTAATCACCTAACTCAAAAGCTATTTCAGTACATTCAAAAGACGCTTCAACATCTTCTCTAAAACTTTGAAATACACTTTCTTATTATCACACTTAAAAAACCTTTTAACACACCTTTCGCGACCAAGAAAATAGAAAAACTTGAAAAAAAATTTAAAAATTTTTCTGAAATTTTTTTTCCTAAAACTTAAAAACTAAAACTTTTATAGAATGATAGTCTTTCCAAGGCAAATAAGACACTAATTTCTGATTTTTCTTATTTAAATAACTCTAAATCATGATGCTCAGTCGAATCACGAATGATCTTCTCTAAACCAATAAGATTAGCGAGTTTTTATCTTGAAGGTTTTAATACTTTATTCTCAATATTAAGACCATTTATTTCCGTTCAAACCTGGTGTATATGAAAGACAAAAATTTAGTTTTTTTAGAAAATTAAAAAAGAAATAATTTTCTGGGGTGCTGAAAAGGTTTTGGAAGGTAATAATAAGGAGGTGTGTTTCAAAGTTTTGAATAGTGTGTTGAAACGTCTTTTGAATGTGCTGAAACAATTATCCCATTGTTAAGTTGGATTCTAAATTTCAGTTAAACTAAAAAAGTTTGCTTGCCAATTCTTACTTGATAAGGAAATTTATAACAACAACAAAATTCACTTGGTGTCATAAATAGTTAAACGTCATAAATTTAGAATTAAGTCTTTCGAACTTATTGTGTTATTAGGCAAAGTAACAGGGCATTTAAATTTTGAGCATTATCGAAATATTAATTAAGTTAATAAAAATTGATTAATATAAAATGCTTCCCAAATTTGTAGACAAATTTGATCAACATTAATTTAAGGGATAATTGCTTACAATAATAATTACTCACAATTAATTAATTGTTACCCAAAATAGTGGCATTTTTTAACATTAATGTCTGCACAACAGATTTTTCTTGTGTTTTAAAGATATTTCAGTTTCAAAAAGAAAATAAATCACTAAAACACAGATTTAATTTAGCTTTGAAAAGCTAAATCATTAATCTAGAAGATCGAAGAATGAGAGGAAACCTTATCCAAACGTATAAAATAGCCAATGACTTTGAGAAAATTAACTTAGTTTAATGAGCTGAATTTTGCTAAGAGTCTTAATTTAAATCTCGGATTCCAAATGTGATTCACACAATGTAGAATCAGTAAAAATTTTCAAGTCAAATATTGATATGGTACAGAGAAAGAAGAGAAAGACTGCCAAAACTCCATCCGATCTAAACGCTTAAAAGCGTTAGTAAAGTTTAACTTTACTGCAGTTCTCAAATACTACTACTACTACTACTACTATTACTACTAAACTTTTTCATGAACGTTCATATTTTTTCTAAAGTACTATTTAAAAATAATTGATATTTTTTACGTGAAAAAATAAAAATTTGATTTATTCTTTTTTTAAATAAATATTTTTTTTTGATAAAAAAATTCCTTAAAACTTAATTTTCCATTTTTTATTCCACCGGGTGCAATAAAATCAAGATTACTCCTGATTTTTTTAAAAAATAAAACAATCACACTCAAGCACAAGGAATTACGGTGATAAAGAACTAAATATACCGTATTCCCTTGCTAGATATTGCAGCACCATAACTTAAGATTCGCCTCTGGCGCATGCGCTAATCACCATCTCGCCCATGTTAAAGGTTTGCTGACTGGTGGTGCATGCTCTAAACCTAAAATCAGGTCTTTGATGTCGCATTAAATACGTTTTTTTTGGTTTAATGCGGCACTAAATGTGTGATTTAAGTCAAAAAATTCGAAAAAATAAAAATAATTAATTATTATTTTTAAAATAATTGTAATTAAAAAAATAAATCGAAATTTTATTTTTTGATTTATTGTATTTTTTCGAATTTTTTGACTAAAAAAAAACGTATTTAATGCGACATCAAAGACCTGATTTTAGGTTTAGAGCATGCACCACCAGTCAGCAAACCTTTAACATGGGCGAGATGGTGATTAGCGCATGCGCCAGAGGCGAATCTTAAGTTATGATGCTGCAATATCTAGCAAGGGAATACGGTAATATCCTCAAAATTACATTTATAGGATATTATATTTCTGTAAGAACAAATTAAATCAAGTGACTTTATAGCATAAAGACAAAATCACTTGGAGAGCAACCTAAATCGCTTATCAATTAAGTAGATTATCCTATAAGTAATTTCCTAAAACCAAAAAATAAGTTGAAAAAACGACTTGTACACTCTATTTGCATTTGAAATTAAGAAATAAACCTAAACCTGTTTGAGATTATGATTTGAATTTTATTTTATTTGTTTGCAATTATCCCAGAAACAGAACAAATTTTTCTATTGATTTTTGAAGTTTTTTAAGTTATTTTCTTTTTCTATTTATTCTGAGTAATTTTAGAAGTATTCTATTTTAATTTGTCCAAAAATGTGAAACACGCTCTAAAAAGAGAAGAAAAAAAATGAATATTTTCCGACGTGATATTTTCTTTTTTCTTACTCAGAATTTTATTTTTTCTGATCTTGAAATAGACCTATTAATCAGTAAGAAAAGAGGTTAACATGTTGTTTGATTTTTGTACAAAAAAATATCTACCTAATTCAGAAGCCAAATAAGAAAATAAAAAGTCTCTTAAATAGTTTGGTAAGTTAATGATTCTAACTCAAAAAAAAATAATTATTAAAATTAATTTTTTGTTTTATCTAAACTTAAAATTTACTTTGTTTAAATAATTATCTAATAATTTTTGAATCTAATTTATTTTTCTTTGGTCATCATCAATTGAAAAGAAAAAAAATTTTAAACTATTTAATTTTTTTTTAATTTATTATAAAAAATATTGATTAATTTTTTCTTTTGATTGTTGTTGAGCATACTTTTGAGCTTTTGGTTTTCATTTTAAATAACAAAAAAAATGAAAAATTTACCACGATATTTTAAAATCATCATATCAATTGTAATTAAAAATGATACCTATTGATCGTCAAGCTAAAATGTTTAGATTTGTTTTATTTTAATAAAAGAAAGTAATTTGATTGAAAGGAAGGTGAATCCTTTTGATTTTATCTAATCAAGCATAATTTAAAAAAAAATTATTTTAGAAAAAAATTTTAAAAAATATTTATTTTATAATTATTCTAATTTAAATTAAACAAAAAAAAATCCCACGATTTGACTCAGGAATAAATATTTTGATTTAATTGGCAGCATAACTTGAATTCTAGGTAAAACAAACTCTTCCTATAGGCTAAAAATTGAAAATCAAAACACAAAAATTTTAATTACATAAAATGCAATTTAGAAATCAGCAAATTGACTTTATTGATAAAATATCAGTAATTATTCATAATTTCGTTGGAACAATTCCATTTGGGAAATTTGTGGCGATTAAAAGCAAATATTTTTTACTGATTAAATAAACAGTTTTTCAGATAAATCATTTCTTTTTATTAGAAATGACTTTATGATAAAATGAATCTATGGTTTTATCCATCAAAATCAGCTTAATGAGCCGTTTGGACAGGAAATTTTGATATTGTGCGACTAGAAGAATTTCCAAGAAATAATTAAAAATGAACTTATTTTTGATGATAAATTCAGAGTTCTTTTGTGAACAATTAGAATCACTTCACGAAAATATCAAACTTTGGAAAACAAGTTTAATCTGCATCTCGTTAATTTTTTAGCTCTAAAAGCCCTGAATGGTAATAGAAATAAACCGAAATGCTTTCTAATATTTTTAAAGTTAAGATTTTAGTCCTTTAAGCATCAAAAATTGCACTTGAACTACTCACTTATTTACCGTTAGGACGCTATGTAAATGAATGCTTTCTTTTCTAAAGTTTTCTTCTATAAAAAAATAAACAAATTCGTATGTATCTTACCGTACCAAAAAATAATTTTTTTTTAAGTACGATTCGCGTACAAGTACAGTCTGAACCGTCCTCAAAAAAAATTCAAATTAACGATTTGGGTTCGGTACGGGAATGTTGTTACTTCGGTAGAAATGCTGTAAAACAGCTTTATTTTTAAAGAGTATTTAATTTTTTTTTTTAAATTCACTATTTTTAAAATTTTTATTTACGCGTTTTTCAAGTGTGAAAAAAACTCCGGGTGTATCAAACTATTATTTCTGATATTTTAGTGTTTGCTTTATTTTTTTAAGAACCTGTTTACTTTTTGGGTGAATTAAAAGTTTTTGAAAAGAATAAAACTGTTAAATGGAGATAAAAAATAATAATGTTTTTATAAGGCTCGTGAACAAATGTTTAAATATTCGAATAGACCCAACAAAACTTGAATTAGTTACACCCCTAATTTTTTTAAAAACATAAATTCGGGCGTATTTCTCAATTCTAACTAATTTTTTTTCTAAAATGAACTTTTTTAACATAATCAAATTTTCAAATATTGAAAAAATACGATTTTTTAATGAAAAAAAATTAGTTAGAATTGGACATCTAATGGCTAAAAATTACTCATCTGCAATCATTAACAGTCCAGTTAAACCTTTGCTAACATAATTTCATTTTTATCTGTTGATTAGATCTTGAGCTGTAAGTTAATGTTTTCTTACACCCGTATGAGATTCAAGACCTTTTCTAATTAAGAATTTTCTTATTAGAATTGTAACTTTACTAACCTTAACATTTTTGAACTTAGTAATGAAATCAACCGCTAAATATTTTTAGCTTAAGGTTGGATCTTTTCTAATATCTGTTATAATAAATATAATTCGTCTCGAAAATTTAGCTTTCGGGGTCTTTCGGAGCGCTTAAGGTCATTGACCGTAGGTCTAGCCTGTAGATTTATGCTTTTTTTGATTGAAGAAACATATTTTTGTGACACCTAACACCTATTAGCTCGGCTATTTCTTGTTCTAATGTTATCTGTGATTTGACATTATAAGGCACTTGTATTTTGCTCATTTTCAACATCAATTTGTGATCAATTAGAAAGAAAATTTTCAAAATAATTTAAAGCATCAAAAAAGCAATAAATATAAGGTAATCAAAATTTTTCTTTATCAATATTATATGTGAAGAAGTTTAAGGAGAGATTTTTCAAAAATCTTTTTAGTATAATTTAATAAAGTTTTAGGAATATTCTAAACTTTTGAAACATACTCTCTAAGAATCTGTGTAAAATCTAAAAAAATGGGTTATCCTAAAAATACGTAATGTTTACATATAATGTAAAAAGCGAATGTGATAAATTCAAATTTTTCTTAATATTAATTTAAATGAAAAGGTATATTTTGATTCCTAAAATTCGTGTCGTGCATTAAGTAAGCGTAGATTGTAATATTTCTTTTGGTTTTCGAGGCTGGCCTTTCTTTAAATTATTGTTGAAATTTTCTAATCCATTACACAGTCGAACTCGCAACCTTCTCTAATAAATAATTACCTAATAGAAAACTTTTGATTTAAAAAAAAAGGTCTAAAAAAGTTACTTATCTTAGTTGTAAAATAATTATTCTCACGATTCGAATTGGTTATCGGAAAAAAACTAAAATAATAAAAAAGGCAATTTTCAAAAAACACAAAATATTATTAAAAAATACTAAGTATACTATCTCTTTACCAAAAGCTAAAAGTAATCAAATTTTACTGCTTAATTGCTTATAAATTATTTTTTTTTAAATTATTGAAGAAATATTTAAAAAAATTGAAAATTATTTACGATCAAAAATAATCGTTTTTGATAAAAATGACGTGTCGAATAAGATAAAATTATTATATGAAATTTTATGGCTATTATTTATCTAAGAAATATTGTTGCATTTAAATCAAAAAAATTGGTTAATAATCCATTTTTAAATTAACTTAAAAGTTAATTGTTTTTTCTTTAAAAAAAAATGTCTTCGATTGTTACTCCGGTCCAAGATAATCAGAGTTCTGATAATAAAAATAAAATTTTTATTAGTTATAAATTAGTTGCAGCCTATGCTACATTTGTAGTTGTTGTCTCGGTACTTGTTGGTGTATTATCCGCACTGGTAAATCGACCTATTTGTGAAACTTCAATAGATTTTATTATTTCTGGTGAAAATAAATTAGAATTAAAACAAGAAGTCTCAAATTTAAAAAAATCAAATTATGAAATTTTAAAAAAATTATATGAAAATTCTACTAAAAACTCCAAAGACATATCCACTTGTAGTGAAATTTATGAGCCAACTAACGGTGAATTATGGGAAAGCTTAAGACTGCCTAAAAATATAATTCCACATAAATATAATATTAAATTATACGCACCGAATTTTTCGGCTGAAACTTATAGTGGCCAAGTTAGCATTGAAATTGAAATCATAGAGCCAACAGAATATATAATTTTAAATGCTAAATTTCTTAAAGTCTATTCACCATCTCTAAAAGATATTTCTGGAAATGAGATTGAATTAGCATGTGACGGTCTTTATTTGCCAAATGATTATTACATTGTAAAGAGTAAACAAAAGCTTTCATCTCAAAAAAAATATATACTCAGTATCTTGTATGCAGGATATCTTAACGTTTTTAGCTCTGGTATTTTTGAGATCAAATACAATAATGTTGGAAATGAATTTGAAGGGTATATTAGACATTGAAATAAAACTCTAAAAATTAAAATAAAAAGTAAATATTTGTTTAAAGGAGCATGTTAGCTAGTCATTTTGAACCGTTGGATGCTCGTAAAGGGTACCCTTGTTTTGATGAACCACAATTAAAAGCTTCTTATAAATTTGAAGTCTATCATCCTGAGGGAACTCAAGCACTTTCTAATTGGCCAGCTCAAGTAATTCATTTTCAATTTTATTTATGGGTATTTAATAGAAAAGAACGTGAACAAAGAATTTGTTAAAAGAACTTTTCTGAAAAATACCTTTTTTTGGAAAAAAAAATTTTTGAAAAATTTGTTATTAGAGCGATCAAATTCTTGAAAATGGAGAAATTTTGACAATTTTTCAAGAGACACCAAGATTACCATCTTACTTAATAGGTCTTATTATATTTAATAAAAGCGATTTTACTTACATAGAGAAGAAGTCTCAGCACAATACACCAGTAATTTAATGAAATTTTTTTTTTCTTACAAAAAAAGAATCTAAATTTTTTTTTAAATAGATAAGAATATGGGCTAGGAAAAATTATGTTGTTAGTGGTTTAGTAAATGATCCATTAGATATGACTGTTGATTTGTTTAATTCGCTTGAGAAAATATTTAAAGATGAAGTCGGCGAAGCTATACCGCCTAAAATTGATGTCTTTGCTGCGCCTTTTTATCCAGTAAAAAAATTAAAAATATTAAATTATAATAATTTTATAATTTATTTTATTTTTTTAATTGTAGCAAGAAGCAGTACCGCATGCTGGTCTAGTAATTTTTGAAGAAAATAAACTTTTATTCAATTCAAAAACAGTCCAAGAACGAAAAAGACAATCCATCACTCTAGAGATGGCTAAGCAACTCACAGAATTCGTAATTTTATTTTTGATTAAAATAAGTCAACTTTTCTTTTTTATTCGATTTTAAGTGGTTTGGTAATTATGTTACTTTTTCATGGTGGTCAGAACTTTGGTTACAAGAATCTCTCGGTAAGAATATGAAAAAACAAATTGGGTCTTTTATTGCTTTATAAAGTTTTATTTTCTAAGCTAACTATTTGAAGTATAAAGTAGTCGAAATGGCTTATCCTGATTGGAGAATAGTAAGGCACACGTCTTGGCTAAATATTTGTAAAACTTATTTTTCTGCAAATTTTCAATTTTTAGTATGATCAATTTATAACCGAAGAGCTCATCAATGTTTTAGTAGAAGATTGTATTCTTTTTTTTTGATTAAATGCATTTTTTTTTATATTTAAATTTTAAAATCAATTTATTCTTAAGCTTATCCATCTTCTCATCCTGTTATTAAACAAGTAAACAGTCCGACAGAAATCGACGAATTATTCGATGATGTTGAAACATCTAAAGGAGCCGCTATTCTTAGAATGATGGAATACGAGATTGGAAGTTATGATTTCATGTTAGGCTTAAAAGTATTTTTATGAATTAGAAAAATATATTTAACTGAAAATAGAATATAAAAAATTAAATTTAAGAATTATTTAACTCGAAGTCAGAATGGTATTGGTAATTCAGAAAAACTTTGGGAAGTCTTAGATAACATAGTAAAAAATAAAAAAAAATTGTTAAAATTTGTTCCTTGAAAATTTTTTTTCTAGAGAAAATGGCCTGCAAAAGATTTTGCTATAAGATGGTTGACACAGGCAAACTATCCATTGGTAAGAGCAAGAATTAATCAAAAAGTAGATGGAAAATTCTATTTGGACATAAGTCAAGAACGATTCAAATCAGAATATTCAATTTTTGGAAATGAAGATTTATATCCGACACAATTTAATTACACATGGTATATTCCTTTAAGATGTACATTTGGTAAAAGTTATACTGATCCTGAACCAATTGATTTTGACTTTGATATTGATACTAAGGAATTTTCCGCTGTTATTGGAAATGGCGATGTTGAGTACAATTGGTTTCATTGTGATGAAAGATTCGCTGGTTATTATTTGTTAGATTACAGTGTTGAAAATTGGGAAAATCTTGGCTTTGCTTTAAAAGCTAAAAATGAATATCTTGAAGCTGTCGATAGATCAAATCTAATTCATAATATTTTTATGAATACTTTTACTGGAAAAACATCTTATTTTCAATTGACTGATTTTCTTTCTTATTTGCCAAAGGAAAAAGAATATCTACCGTGGAAAACTGTACATAAACATATTAGCGATTTGGCTAATGTTCTTGAATATAAAAGATCTTTTTATCCAGTCTCAGTAGGCGCTTTGAAATCGATTATGATTTCATTTTATTTTAAAAAAATTTTTTATTTTCTTAGCGTTATTTTGTGACTATGTTACAAGAAATAGAACATGATGATAATATTTGGGAAGCTTCTATGAATCATGTTGAAGAGTAATTTTATTTTTAACTATTTTTTAAAAAATAAGATTGATGTAACTTCTTTTGTAAAAGGTTAAAAAGAGAAATTTTGTTGGAATTATCCTGTAGAATGCAAGATACTCTTTGCTTGAGAAATGCTACCAATTTATGGCCCGAAGTTTTTCAATCAATAATTACTGGAGTAAATAAGTGAGAATCAGATCTTTTTTTTTAAATTAAAACCTCAAGTTAAAGTCACTTTAAAGTCAGCTAAATATGTTAACGAATTTATTAAATTGAAGAAGCCGATCCAAATATTTTTATTCTAGAAAATCTTTCAAAAAATGCCAGAGAATGGAAGGTATGTTCTATCTAATTTATGACAAATCAAGTCTGAATTGTTCCCTTAAATTCGGAAACTAAGGCTATTTATCACCTTTTTTTTTAAATAAATTTTGGACTTCGATTCCATTTGGTTTTAAAAATTAAATTATTTTTTTTATATTTTAATAGACAGGACGCGTAAGCATCTCTGCTAAAATTAGTTAAACTTTCGTCCTGAAAAAAAAAATTCGAATTTTTCGATACCAAAGACAGATAAAAATTAAAATTATAGGAAAATAAAAGCAGATATACACCTGAAACCTTTACTCGTTTCCTATTCCTTAGCTTTTTGTGTAAAATTGTAGATCAAAAATTCTAATTGAAAAAAGGACTTGCCATCTTATATGCGGTCTTGAAAATAAAAAAAAATTTGCGTAAAATGTTTCCTAGAGAAAAAAATTAATTTTTTTCAAAAATCGATAAAACAACCCAAAGCACTTTAAGTAACAGATTTATTCTCTACAAAGCTTACTAGAAGTTTTGTGAAATTTTTTGCTATTTTAAAGAGAAAATAAGAAAAATGCAATTTTTTACAGATATTTTCCAAAAATAATTTGAAATTGAATTTTCAAAAGCTATTTATTCTAGAAAAAATAATGTTGCTTTATCAAATTTTTAGGGTTTATAGCTTCGGGGACTTTAACGTAAAAAAATTAGATTAAACGAAAAGAGCCTACATGAAAATACACCCGATGAGCTTTTTAAAAAAAAATGCTTATGCTTTTCTAAGAATACCTTGGGATATTTTACAGAAATTTTCTATAAAGAATTGAAAATTTACGAAAAAATATAAAATAATATGTTGATGTTTTTTCATTTAATTTATAATAATTAAAGGCTACCTGCTCATGTAAAACAAGTAGTTTACAATTATCATCTACAGAATACTTATTCAACCAATGAATGGCGTATAACACTACAAGATTTTGAGCTTTTTGATGATATTCAAGAGCGTGAAATGTTATTAGAAGCAATTACTTACACAAGATTACCATCTTTATTAAACAAATTTTTGTCTTCGTTATCCGAAGATCAATTTAAAAAAAATGAGTTTTTCAATGCGATTCGATTACTAAGTAAAAACCCACTTGGTCGAGAATTAGTCTGGGATTATTATAGATCGAATTTTGCCAATTTAAACGCCATATTTGGCTTTGAGAATATTAATATAGGAAAAATGCTTTTGGATATATCTTCATCATTTAGTGAAGAATTTATGTATTTCGAAGTAGGTTGCTTAAAACAAAGAAAAAATACATAATTAAAAAAATGAAATTTAAACTTGATTTTTTAAGCTTTTGAATTTTATTTACAAAACTGATGATGGAGCGAGTAAAAATGCACGATTAAGAGCTATTGAAATAGTATCGACTAACGTCGTATGGATTTATAATAAAGAAGATGAAATTATAGAAGCTTTTTCTGGTGGTAGAACTACAAATAATGAAGGCAGTACTAAAATTGGATCGCTCAAATTAAAAAAGAGATTATTAGAGGCATATAAAACAAAAATTCGATCTAGTTAGAATTGAAAATTCCCATTAAAATTTATTTGTTAACAGAAAAAAAAAATTTTATTTTTTTTGCAATAAAGTTATTATATTAATTTTAATTTTTGTTAGTGTTTTTAATACCAAAGTAGATAATCATAATTTTAGAAAGCTTAAACGAAAAATTAAAAACTTAGATACTTAGATTAAGAAACAAATCTACTACAATTTAAGTTACAATCTACTACAACTCCTAAAAAAAATAAGATTTTATTGATATTTTTATAAAATTTATTAATAATTCATCTGGGTTAATGCAAAAATTTAAAGAAAAAAATTTTAAGTACAGTACAAATTAAAACTAACTTGTACGTTTCTTTTCCTTTCCTCTTCCTCAACTCTTCCTCGACTCTTCTTTTCCTTTCCTTTCTCAGGAAAGGAAGAGTTTCAAAAAAAAACGTTAAAAAATATTAGTTTTTATTAAATGTTTTCTTCAGAGGAAGAGGAAAGGAAGAGTTGAAGAAGAGTCGAAGAACAAAATGCGTACAAGTTAGTTTTAATTTGTACTGTAGAGTTTTAGATTTGAATTTAAATTTAAAAAGTATGGAGTTAAAACCAAGTTTAATAGGGGTGGGGATCAAAAAAAGGAAAGCTACTGAGAAACAAAAAAAGGTTTTACGGTATGTTTTTTTTAATCTTATCTGTGCCTTTTAAATAACTATCCTAGCCATTATATGTCTGAAGAATGAATAAAATTTATAAATTTAAATACCGTATTTACTCGAAATTAAGAACTAATCGATTTTTATTCTTCTAATCGAAGAAATCAATTAAATTTATTCTTAATTAGAATTATTTTTGGATCCTTGAAAAAATTGCACATTCCATTTTATCAAAGAGAGCGCACCCGGGTGCGGTTCAATAATGACTTCAATAATAATCAAACATTGAAAATAAGGGTTAATTATTTATTTTAATAAAATATTAATTTTTTAAAATTTTAAAAATAATTTCAATCTTTGGACAATCTTGAATAACACTATAAAAAAAACATTATTTACAATTTTTTTTGGCCTAAATATTTAAAATTCAAATGAAAAATCAGTTTCAATATGAGCTGTTAAACAGTCTCCAATTGTAAGCCTATAACTTGCTAATTTTGTGATTCCATACAAATGAACATAAACTGCTATAACAACAAAAACGTGAAAAATTTGATGACTTTGAAACTTTAAAATTAAAATAAATGACTTTCTTCTATATTTGTGTTCTAATTTTTTTATTTTTAAACTTACCCAGATGTCAAATTTACCGGGAAATAGACGTTCAGGTATACGAGTTGCGTATAACGATGCACCAATAACATAGAGAATAGCACATGCAATTAACCATCCAAAAGCACCGAAGTTGAACGCTTTAAATGAGCCAGAGGTTGTAAGGTAATGAACTGCTGGTATTAAGCCACTAAATGCCAATGACATAAAAATTACTTTTTTTTAAATAAATTAATATTCTCATGAAATTAGATGTTTTTTTAAAGTAAAGTAGACTTACGAGCTCTCATTGCTCTAAATTCAGGCATACTAAACTTGTCCCATAATGAAACTATAATACAAGCTATTCCAAGTACAATTATTAATATCATGTATGTAAGTTTAGCTGTTGCATCGCAATAAAACGCATAATATAACCAAGGTACAAAAGAAGCCATTATAAGTATTGATATGCCACAATAGTCAATTCTGTCAAAAAAAAAATTCTATTTGGCTTTTTTGTTAAATAAGATTTAGTGTCATTTTTTTTTGGTTGTAAAATTTAAACCAAGTTTTTTATTAGATTTTTATAATTGAGCTTTTGGAAATAAGGGCATTCTTTTAAAGATATGCTATTAAGATTTTTTTTGAAAATTTAAGAAAGTACAGTGCAGGTATTTGTTTTTTAATACACATCATATGATGTTAATGATATCAGGTAATATCAAAGGTATCTGCTTATATCAGTTTTGAATTTCATTTGACATCATTTTTTTTCTATTTTATTTTTTCTAAATAAATCGCGTAATTCAATTCCAAAATTTAACATTGTAATAGAATAATATAGAGATATATATGGCTAGTTTTCTATAAAAGGGAACATTTTTAGGGGATGAAAAAATTGAAACCACAATTTGAAATATGTTTAAAAAGCTAAAAATAGCGGTTAAAAATTTTTTTTTAATATTTTTTTCAGCCCCTAAAAATGTTCCTTTTTTTAGAAAACTTGCCATATCTATCTTTATATTATATTATTATCAATAAAGTATTACTGAAGTTAGAATAGTATTAGTGTCTACCACCCCTACCCATAGAACCCTTTACCCAACTATTACAACATTAAAGAGAATTGTAAAAAATAAAATTACGCAATTAAAAAATTTTGAAAATGTAAAATTGAAAAAAAAGTTGCCACATCGATTTGATTAATCTTGATTTTGGGCTCCAAAAAGCTGATATCATTTCACACCAAATAGCCCCCCTCACGAGTAATAAATCAAATTAAAAATTTTAGAAAAAAATAGAAAACTTTATGTCTTTATAATTTACAGTAGCTCTAATGAAAATGTAACCTCAACCGTTAACTTTAATATTTTCATTAGAACTACTGTAGAGTATTTACTTTATAACAAGCTATTCAAAATTCTGAATAAATATTATAGAATTTAATGAAATGCGTTCTTGATGTACTTTTTTTAAAGGTAAAATTTTGGTTCGACGTTTCAACTAAGCTTATCAATTTTTGTTTTTAAAACTTACTTGTTAAATATTTTGCATACTTTTGGTGAATAACAATAGAATGTATGAAATAAAGCTGAGCATATTAGACAAGCAAAAGCACCAAAGAAAAATGTGCCAAAAACAAATATCTCTTGTAATTTAGTTTCATAATGTGGTTTAAATAAATAAAAGTATGATGTAATACAAACACAAATTGCACCTTAAATAAAACTGTTTTTATTTTTAAAAAAATAAGATTGGAATAAATTTTAATAGACCTATAAAGTGTGACCATATATTTCCAGTCTCTGTATGAATTCTAAAAATAGATTTAAAACATGCTTTTACTGATGGTAATGGTGGTCTATGACCTTTAAGCAAAAAATCATTGTCTCTCAGCCAATTTGGTAGAGCATGATGTGGCATGGCTTTCCAACCGGACTCCCATACATATTTAGCGAACTGTTCAACTTGTTCAGCACAATTTTTCGGCACATACAGCAAGTCTAGTTCTAAAGGATCAATGAAAATATCAGCCTCGCGATTCGACTTAAATAAACAAGCTTTAATAAAAATTTTATTAAATTTAAAAAATTTTTTAAATCTCATTACATTTTTATTAGAGTTATTTTTTATCATATTTTCTTTAATAAATAAAAAAAAAGTTCAAAAAATAAACTTTAAGTTTAAGCGTATTTTTGCTAACCTAATTTTATTTCATCATTTTTATTAACTTCTATTGATCTAGCTTCTTTTCTAGCGTCTTTGCGCTTTTTAGCAAATTTTATGGAATTTTTTTCCATAGTCTAAAATCGAAAATTTTAAAATTAAATTGTTTTATTTTAGAATTAGTTTTGATTTATCAAGTTTTTTTTTTCTTCATAAGCTACCATACAAAGAGAGAACCTTGAAATCTTCCGATAAATTTTTATCAAAAGTTGAATTTTCTATTTTCACATACTAAATTTGAAATTTATAATTATTAACAAGCAAAAATTATTATTCGAAAAAAAATAATAACAAAATATTTATATATATAAAAAAATAAAAGCGATTTTCAAAAGGCTTTAGTTTATTTCTTTTCTTTTACTTGAATTAATTTTTGAATTAAGTTAACATTCATAATTAGATTTTTGCATTTTAGAACTTTTTTTCTTTTTTCTAAAAGGCTATTTCAAATTTGAGAAATTAAAAATCGATAAAATAAAAATTATTGAACATTTGCTTTAGATTACTTAGATCTACGGTTTCTAATGAGTTTAAATTTCTTTCTAATTAAGAAAAGAATAGTAATTGAATACTAAGGGTTACTATGGAGAAAAAATAAAAATATAAACAACATAACTTAGTAATCCACTTAATTCTGTTAAATAAGATAATTCTGAATATTAAAAAAAACTATTTTTGTATTTTACAAAAGTGCTTAAAAGTAAATATTCAGGTAAGAAAATTATAGCCAAAAATTATTAAATCAAGTATTGAAAATTAAAAAAAAATTCTAATTTAATTTTAGGAAATTTAATCACTTTCCCATAAACACATTAGAATTTAAAAATAAGTGTCGCAAAGCACTCATTCGAAATGCCCCTTAAATTCTCTTGGAAAAGTATTTGAAAGATGACATTGAAAGATCAACTTATTCCACACCACTATGCTTCTTAGCAAGTGAATTACACCAATGGTCGACCAACCCATAGATAACATATCTTCATTCTTTATTTTATTCCTTATTATGTATTTA